>CATIWR010265528.1:0-17084 GCA_949677035.1 Omphalea diandra | reverse complement strand
ATATTATTTCTTTTTTTTGCCACTCTTTTCTGTGTGTTTATATATATATATATATATATATATATATATATATATATATATATATATATATATATATATATATATATTCATCATAACAAAACATATAATTATAATACTTGTATATCCTTTCAGATGTCTACTGAAGGTGAGACAAGTAATAAGATAGAAAATGAGGATAGAGACTCACAACCTCAACCTGCCAGTAAAAAAAGTGTTATAGCATCTTCAAAAGGAGTAACAACATCAAAAGGAAAGAGAAAATAAATGGATCCAAGGTAAGAGGTATGTGAGCATTTTACTAAATTTCTGATTGAATTTGTAAGGCTAAAGCTAGGTGCAACTATTGTGATATAGTGTATTTTAGTGATCCTAAGAAAAATGGTATTGCCTTAATGAAAAATCATATTAATGTGTACAAGAAGCACTCTTCTAGTATAGATTCCAAACAAATCCAACTAAATTATCAATGGCCACTAACGATAATGTTGGAGAGAGAGGAGTTCTTTATAGATTTGACCAAAAAGCTATAAGAAAAGTTTTAGATTTTATGTAATTATTGGTGAATTACCCTTTAAGTTTATTGATGTGGAGGGATTTAGGTACTTTATGTCTATTGCATGCCTTAGATTTAAGATTCCATCGAGGTGGATGGTATCTAAGGAATGTTTTGAGCTTTAAATAAATGAAAAAATAAATTAAACAACTCATTAGGATGCACAAATCAAAGGTGTGTTTAACTGTGGACACATGGTCTTTTTTGCAATGGATTGATTACATGTGTCTCGCAACACATTATATTAATTATAATTAAAAATTGCATAAAAAGATTTTACAATTTTGTCCTATTTCTAGTCATAGAGAGAGGGATATTGGAAGAGAAATTGAAAGAAGTTTATTTGGTTGGGGCATTGATAAAGTGCCACTATCATGGTTGATAATGTATCATCAAATGTTATTATTATTCTCTTCTCGAAGGAAAACATTAAAAATTGGGGTCATAGTATTTTATGATGCAAAAATCTTTACATGAGATGTGCTGGCCTTTGAGCACTAAGAAGGGGGTTGAATTGGTGGGAATTTAAAAATTTAGAGGGAAGATGATTACTTTGGGAGATTGAAGGAGAATGAGAAGGAACGAACAAACAATATTTTTATAATGGTTCGGCTGTTAATGAACCCTGCATCCCATCCCCAATTCTTTACAATTGGGTATTCTACTAACTTTAAATGGTGTTTTCAAGCTCACACCAAACTTGTACACTTTGTGTTTTAATGGCTCACGCACAATCTTACAACTTGTGTTTTAAGGATCACACAAACTTCATTCAAGTGTTTTCCTAAAGGCTCACACTTAACCTAATACAAGAGTTTTGACAACTAGGCTAACTCTCAAACCCAATTACAATGGCGTTTAATTCTCACACCCAACAATGTTAACTCATATAAAGAATAAAGGTTGAGAAGCAAAATTGCAAGAGTTTGGCTATATTCAATGGTATTCTCTTGCATTCATGTCTATTTGGTGGATTATTTATAGGCAATAACCACCAAAGAGATGTTATAAAAAACTATGTCTATATTTCTAAGGTAAGCTAAGCAGATTTTACATTAAAATGCTTGTAGACTAGATCGCAGTTGTGACTAACATTTCACGGTCGTGAATTTCCACTTTGCAGTAGAAAGACTGAAATCATGGTGGAGAACCTCATTTGTATCTAATAGCTAGTCTACGTGGCATCCTATTATTGATCTTCTAAGAAAAATACTCACTGTGTTCATTTAATCAACCCAAAAGTCACGATCGAGATCAAAACTCTTTTTAGATGCGATAGTGACCGTGAATTATTCTTTTTGGTAAGAAAAAGATGTTTCAACAGTCACGATCTCAAAAGCTATTTCACCCTTGTGAATTTTGATATGTCAACAGTTATCTTGGATACCTGATAAGTTTTAGTTGCGAACTTGGTTCCTTCTATGCAGCTACAAAAGTTATGGTTGCAACTAGAAATGCGAAAGTCATTGTGAATCAAATTGTATGACAATCATGTCTTTCTTAGCAAGGTCATGGTTGCGATTTGACCAATATAGTCCAACAAACTCCCTCTTTTTGATTTTGACAACTTAGATTGATTTTACACAAAGTAATGAATTGCATAAGTACAAAGTTAAGATGGTTAACATTTTTTAACAAAATACTTATTGAAAGACTAATAAAACCTAGATGAAATGACTAAGTTAGCAAGGATTTAGATTTTAGATTAGACTGTTCCCCCTTAACTTATACTTCCCTTTGATTATATATCATGTAGTTTCTTTCACTATTTCTCTCCCCTTTTGTCAAGATCTAAAAGAGAATAGATAGGAATTTAAAAATGATTAAAAGTGCATAGGTGACGTGATACGAAGAGGAATTTATATATTAAATAAAAGAGCAATCACATATCATAAACAAACACACGAAACATACATTGTAAATAATTTTCTTTATGTAGATAAAAAGAAATAAAAAGATGTGAGATCATAAACTTAGGCCATAAAACAAATAAAGTAAATGAAAGAAACCATAAAAAGAAAACTACAAGCCTAAGAAAGAACACTAAGAGATTAAAGAGCTATCATCATCTTTAGAATTTGCAATGTCTTCATTTGCACCTCCTTCTTGTGCTTCATCCCCTTCTTTCACCTCTTAATTGTCTTTTTCTTCCTGAGTATCCTCCTAATCTTCAAAATCAGGGAGGTGGCAAGGAGTAGCACCCACATTTTCTTAGAGGTCTACGAAGTCATTGTGGAGGTGAGGAAGTAGAAGAAATCTCCTCTTGATCATCCTTTTGACTTTGTCTAATTTCTTATTTATTGAAAAGATAGAGATGGCAAAAGACTTAGTTTTAGGTTGAAGCTTAGGAGATGGAATTTATTGGGTACCCTCCTCTATCATAAGCCTCTTCCTCTTTGAGGCTTGGGAAGTTTCAAGTTTTTTATCCCCAAAAGAACCCAAGATATAAGTATAAGAGTCCTAATGTATAGCCTTGGCATTTATGAGGTAGGACAAGTTAAGAAAATTATGGGATGGTAAGTATTTCTTTGTGAGGAATTTTTCATTTTCCTCATTTAGGGCCCTCACATACCTATACATTATTGTGACATGGGAAGGTAGAAGGAATTGGTTATTGGGCTTGGTACTCATGTGAATCAATTAATCCATAAGGTATCGACTAGTTTGGATGGGTTTGTTTTTGGTTAAGCAAAACAGGAAGGCTAGGTCCTTTTGAGAGACCTTTTCATTCCCATCACCTTTAGCATTTACAGAAAAGGTTATGATATGATGAAGGAAACAATTTGAAAGGTCCGGATATACTTAGCCAAAGATGTTTTTAGGTCATATTTTTGTTTTGATGGAAATTTTGGACTAGAATTCGGAATAGATGATATCAAGTTTACAGATGATGAAAATGATATCTTCTCCCACTTAAAGGTTGAAAATGTTAGAGAGTTGTTCAAAGGTTATAAAGAAAGGGTTCTCGAAAGCCCGAAAGATTAACCTATACTGATCTGCTTTGGATTCAGCTTTTCTACTCAATGTGACCATGCTCATGAACTCTTTAACTATTTCTTTGTGTTTGGGTTCATCTCGGAAGATAAACTCATTCCAGCCTAAGCTGGATAAGAAAGCATGAATTTCATCTTTGATCCTTAAGGATTCAAGAAGAAATGTTGAGGGAATTTTGTTGGGTTGGATGATTTTAGTAAAGTTGGCTTTGTAACAGCCTTTCTCCTCATTTGTTATTCCTTTCATCGAGGGTGGGCTATACCCTTCCTTTTCTCTGCTCTAGAAAGCTTTGTGGGTGCTGTGAGAGAAGTTAGGAGATGGAAGTAGATTTGAGACAAGAAAATAAATAAAGATGAAGAGAATAGGTAAAGGTCAAGTGTAGGAGTGTTAGAGAGGTTTAAATAGATAAAAATCTAATGAAAAATGATTAAAAAAAAAAAAGGTAAAATTTGCAATAAATAAGGGGTGCCATCGGTTGGCAATCAAATCAATTAATACTTGGCAGTTACTCTAATTTATGACTGCGAACCTTAAGTTGCGATCGCTAATTACAAAAAAAAATCTGAGTAACGGATAAAAATTTCTTAGAAATTGAAGGAAGTAACGGTTAAAACTTTTGAATTTTGAAAAAGTTTGCAAGGGAGATCTTAAATCACAATATCAAATTAGAGGTGCGATAAAAAGATGAAGAGTGCTTGTAAATTGCGACGACAAATTATAAAGCAAAGGAAAAGAAACGAAGAAAATGGAAAAAATGGCCTTTCTAGATGTGATCCACTTAATGTAATGAGAATTAATGTATGCAAATTGGCATATAGAAGCATATTGGCATAAAGAATTAAATCCTCTGAAGTGATTAAAACATAGCTATATCAAGCTCATGATTCAATCATTTTAATTAACAAAATCAATAAGGAATATGTAATAAGATCTAATTTTCACCCTAGTGAGCTTCCATCAAGTATTCCCAACTCCTTCTTAATGAAGTTTATCCTTTCTTCATTAAGGGAACTTTATTAAGGGGAACTTCATTAAGGGGTTTAGTGAAAATATCCACACCTTAATGATTGGTGTTAATAAATTCTAATACCACATCACCGTTTTGGACATAATCTCTAAGAAAGTGATGCTTAATATCAATGTATTTGCTCTTGGAGTGTTAAATGGGATTCTTTGAAAGATTTATTTGACTTGTGTTGTGCCATTTACTGAGAATGTGATCAACAACTTTGCCATAATCCTTTAGTTGTTATTTCACCTAAAGAACTTGGGTGCAACAATAACCTACTACTATATATTCTGCCTTAGCGGTGGATAGAATAATTGAAACTTGTTTGTTACTAAACCAAAAAACTAAACATTCTCCTATAAGTTGGTAAGTTCTAGAATTGTTGTTTCTATCTAGTAAGCTATCGGTATAATTCGCATTTGAAAATCCTAAAAGGCTAACAGATGAATTCCTAGGATACCATAAACCTAAGTGCAATGTACTATGTAAATACTTAAGAATCCTTTTAACAACATGAAGATGTGATTCTTTAGGACATGATTGAGACCTAACACACAAGCATACACTAAATATGATGTTGGGTCTATAAGCAGTGAGATAGAGTAGAGAACCAATCATACCTTTATATCTCTTTTCATCAATAGACTTACTTGATTCGTCTTTGTCTAGTTTGATGGTAGCAATCGTTGGTGTCTTTGCTACTTTGCATCCTTCCATGCCAAATTTCTTGAGTAGATCCCTTGTGTACTTGGCTTGGTTGATGAATATGCCCTTTTAGTTTTCTTGATTTATAAGCTAAGAAAGAACTTGAGCTCTCCCATTATGCTCATCTCAAATTCCCTAGTCATAAAAGTTCTTACAAAGAGATTCATTAGTAGCACCAAATATAATATCATCAACATATATTTATATAATGAGTGTGTCTTGAGTGTGCCTTTGACAAACAAAGTAGTATCAACCTTTCCTTTCTCAAAATCATTTTATAAAAGAAATAAGCTAAGTCTTTCGTACCAAGCTCTTAGAGCTTGTTTTGAACCATATAAGGCTCTAATTAACTTATAAACATGATTTAGAAAAAATGTGTGATTCAAAATTAGAAGGTTGTTCAATATAAACTTCCTCCTCAATGAGACCATTTAAAAATGCATTTTTAACATCCATTTGAAAAAGTTTAAAGTTCATGTGACATGCATAAGCTAAGAGAATACTAATGGCCTCTAATCTTACTATAAGGGCATAAGTTTCATCATAATCAATGTCTTCATCTTGGTCGTACCCTTTGCAACCAATCTAGCATTGCTTCTAGTAATGAAACCTTGCTCATCTAACTTATTCCTAACCACCCACTTGCATCTTACAATAGAGTGTTCTTAGGCCTAAGAATAAGTTCTCATGTTTTGTTCCTCTCAAATTGGTTGAGTTCGTCTTGCATGTCAATCACCTAACTTTCATTATCAAAAGTCTCCTCATTCATTTTGGCTCAAATTGAGAAACAAATAGAAGATTGTTGTTTAAAGCATTAAGTTAAAATGTAGTACTTACACCCTTGGATGTATCACTAATAATTACATCCTTTGAGTGATGTTTGGAGAATCTCCAATCCTTAGAAAGATCTTGAGTTGGATTTTCTGCTTGTTATGGTTGGGATTCCTTTTATTCTTTTGATAACTTGTCTCCATCATGATTTATATCAATTTCTCTTGAAGTTAACTCTAACTTTATTTTCTCAAAGTCACTCACAAGATTATCAATAAGAGAACTTTTCCCAAGATCAAGTTTGCTCGATTCATCAAACACAATGTTCATTAACTCCTCAATAACTATAGTACTTTTATTGAATATTCTATAAGCTTTACTAGAGGTGAAATATCCTAGAAAAATACCTTCATTTATCTTAGAATTAAATTTCCCAAGGTTCTCTTTGGTATTTAAGATGTAGCATTTGCAGCCAAAAACTCTTAGGTATGACAACTTAGGCTTTCTACCATTCCAAAGCTTATAAGAAGTTCTATTGAGAATGGGCCTTTCGAAAACGCGATTAGCAATGTAATAAGTATTGATGGCTTCGGCCCAAGAGTAATTAGACAAGGAATACTCATTTAGCATGGTTCTAGCCATCTCTAGTAGTGTTCTATTTTTTCTCTCTATAACACCATTTTGTTGTGGTGATCTAGGAGTTGAAAAATTCTGAGAAATCCCATTTTCTAGAAAATAAGATTCAAAAAATTGATTTTGAAATTCCTTTCCATGGTTACTCCATATAGAGGAAATGAAGTAACCCTTTTCATTTTGAGTTATTTTTGTAAAACTTTTAAAACATCAAAAGTGTCATACTTATGAGCTAAAAAGGATACCCAAGTAAACCTAGAGTAATCATCGACTATGACAAATGCATAATACTTTCCACCTAAACTAGCATACCTAGTAGGTCCTCCCAAGTCTACATGGATAAGTTGAAGAGGTCTAGATATACTTATAACATTTTTTGTCTTGAATAAAGATACATATTGTTTTCCCATTTGGCATGGTCCATATGTCTTGTCCTTTAAGAATTTTAACTTGGGAAGACCTTACACTAGCTTTCCTTTTGATAGGCTTTATAAGAGTTCCATGCTAGCATGACCAAGTCTTCTATGCTAAAGTCAAACTTTATTGCTAAGAGACACAAGACACTTGAAGGATTGGTTAGCCAAATTGTCTAAGTCAATTAAGTAGGTATTGCCCCTCCTTTCACTCTTGAAGACTACATTTTTATTCACCAAAGTGGTAACTCGACACTCTCTAGGGTCAAAGGTGACTTTGTTACCTTTATTACATAATTGACTTACACTTAGCAAATTATGTTGTAAAGCATCTACAAGAAGAACATTATCAATAAGTGAACAACCATTCTCACCAATTGTTCCAATGCCAATTATCTTACCCTTGGTATTGTTCCCAAAAGTGACATTGCCACCTTCTTTCTCTTTTAAGGCTATGAATAATAACTTCTTATTGCTCGTCATATGCTTTGAGCATCCACTATCCATATACCAATCATTGTCTTCATTAGTGACTGTCATACAATCCTATATAACATAAACAAATCACTTTTATTTAGGTACCCAAGCATACTCGGGTCCTTGAAGGTTAGGTCTATAAAGGTCCTTTAATTTGAGGCAAACCTTCCTAATGTAACAATAGATATTTATATGACCAAACTTCATGTAATAATGACATTAGAGTTTAGACTTGTGAGTCTTTCTCCGATACATAGCTTTGGTATGAGTAGAGATACTTCTCATACTATAATGATGTGAGTGTGAGCATGTGCATGAATGGTTAGGAGTATATGAGAATTTTTTGTATGTGTTAGGGTGAACATGTTTCTTGGCGTAGCTATACGCATGGTTAGCCTTTTTTAGCCTAGGCTTTGAGCCTTAATGTATCTTCCCCTTGCCCTTGGGCATTAGTGGCTTAGTGTTATAAGCACTCTTCCTCTCAATTGCCTCAATACTAGATGTTTGAGGTGTTGAAGCTTGAATGAAAGTAGTGAAAAAAAGGAGGCTCCATTAAAGCTAAGACCACGTCTAACTAAGGGAGGTCTTTGAGATACAATTAATGTATCTAAAGCTTCCTTCCCTTTGTGAAACTTAAAAATGGAATTTCTAAGCTCAATTACCTCTCCTTTTAAGCTATCATTTTCCTTTCTCAAGGAATTTAGAGAAGATGAAGACTTTGTAAGACTTTCTATAGATTTTTTAAGTTCTTCATTAGAAGTCCTCTATTCACTTATAAGCTCATTTAATGAGTTAAACTCATTTTTTAGTTTTGAGCACTTCTTTTTGTAAATTTTCATTTTTGACTTGTATTTGTCACATCTCAAGGTAAAATCTTTTAAGATCTCATCATCTAGATCATCTAATGCATCATAGTTTTCACAAAAATGGGATGAATAACTTACCTCATTTAAAGAGTCATATTATGCCATGAAACATAGATTTGCCACTTCCTTATCTTCATCCTCCTCACTAAAGTTGTCATCCTAAGTAGCTTTGAAGCTTTTCTTCTTTTCTTTATTTCCTTGCTTTTTCTTTTTTAGCTTGGGGCAATCATGCTTGATGTGGCCTTGCTTGCCACACTCATAGCATGTTACTTCACTATTCCTTTCTTTGTGGTTAGGAGATGCCTTCTTGAAGTTCCTTCTATCCTTTCTTCTTCTTGTCAGCTCTTTGGTTCTTTTAGAAAGCATTACTAACTCCTCCTTTTTTTTTTTCACTATCATTATCATTTGAGACAACCTCTACTTTTTTGTCTTTAGTTAAGGATTTGAGAGCCAAAGTCTTATTCTCTGTTTTGCCATTCTTATCCCCTTGCCCTCTTATCTTCTTTATCTCCTTATTTATTGGACTAAGTTATTCAAACCTAAGTCAAGACTCTTTTTTGATCTTGACAATATAGATTGAAAGGTTCTAATATCAATTTTAAGTGTTGTTTTTGCAGATATTAAGATAGAATCTCATTAAGTGTTGAATAGAAGTGATTAGAAGCAAGAAACTCCAAGTATGAAAATCTACCTTCGAAATTAGCGATCGCAAATTTCAAAAAAGTAGCTGTTGTAGCTATTGAGATTCAAAAGTAGCGACTGGGAATTTCAGAAACAACATTTCCATGTTAGATAGACAATTTCACGGTGACAATCACATCCGACAAAGAAAATAGCGACCGTGAATTTGAAGTAACGACCGCGAAGTTTAAGATCCATCAAAAAGATCCAACAACTAGGTTTTAGTAAGACCAATGATTTCATGCCACGTGGACTAGCTGTTAGACACAGTTCAAAAATAGCGACCGCGAATTTCGTATGACGAGCATTTAATGTAAGATATGTCTACCACAACTTAGAGATTTGGACATAGTTTATTTATAACGTCTCTTTGGTGGTTATTGCCTATAAATACACCACTAAATGGACTCGAATGCAAGAGGATAACCATTTGATATGTGCCAAAACACTTGTTGAGTTAATTCTCATCTTTAATTCTTTATTTCTTTGTATATAGTTTGGTGTGAGCTTTAAACATCTTTTAGGTTAGCTTTGAGAGTTAGCCCTTGTTTAGAAAACTCTTGTATAGGTTTTAGTGTGAGCCTTGAAAGCACTTGTGATAGGTTTTAGTGTGAGCCTTGAAAATACTTATCAAAGATTTTAGTGTGAGCCTTGAAAACACTTGTAAGAGGTTTTTATGTGAGCCTAGAAAACACAAGTTGTAAGGTTTGGTGTGAGCCTAAACACTAAGTTGAGTGTGAGCTTGTAAAACACTAGTGATTGAGTGAAATACCCAATTGGTGAATTGGAGAGTGAATGTAGGGTTGGTTAATACTCGAACCACTATAAAACTCTTATGTTTATTCTTCTCTTACCCCTTTCTCTAATCTTTCATTTTTGTGAGTTTCCTCCAAATCAAAAGTTTAAATTTGCCACCAATTCAACCCCTCCCTTCTTGGTGCACTAAAGCCAACAATTGGTATCAGAGCCAAGTCTCAATTCAAGCCTTAATTGTATGAGAAAAGATCAATGGCACAAGAAGGAGTCTACTCTCATCTTAATCCCTATTTTGATGGCAATGATTATGCTCTTTGAAAGCATAAAATGGAGATGTATCTTGATAGCGATCTCATCAACTTGTGGGATTTTATACTTGAAAAGTGGAAACCTCCAACAAAAATAGTTAAAGGAGTAGAAGTGATAATTGCAAGAGAAGAATGGAGTGAAGCATAAAGGAAGGCAAATGGGAAGAATAAAAGGGTAATGACTATTCTCCTAAGCTCCATGTCAGGAGAAGAAAATGGAAGAGTCCAACATTTCCAAACTGTACATGCTATATGGAAATCATTAAAAAACTATCATGAGGGGACAACTCTTATGAAATCAAGCAGGTTGGAGATGTATGTGATGGAGTGAGAGTTTTTCATGATGAAAGACCATGAGAGCATCACTGAAATGACAAATAAACTCCTATCTATTGTCATAAACATGAAAAAGTTTGGAAGGATTCTTACTTTGGAAGGATTCTTACTAACTATGAGGTAAACACTAAAATCCTTAAATCTCTTCCATTAAATAAATTTGGTGCAAGAGTATGTAACATTCAAGAGTCCAATCTAGAGATTGGGAAAGTGCCAACCGATGTCCTCATTGGTAAGCTTCTCACTCATGAGATGGCACTCAAGAAAGATGATGAGATGAAGAAGCTAAGAGAATAAAGACACATAGAAGAGAAGAAAGCTCTGACCTTCAAAGCTCAAGAAGATTATTCAAGCTCAAGAAGATTATTCAAGCTCAAGTGACTCAAATGAAAGTGATAAAGAAGAAAAAGAGCTTGCCAAAATATCAAGAAGGACCAAGGAGTTGATAAAAATGAGAAGAGAAAGAAGAATTCAAAGAAAGTCATCTTCCTATCATCACAAGGAAAAGAATAAGTCCTTTAAGGCTACTTGGGATGATGATTCAAGTGATGAAGATGAAGATGGAGATGAAGCAGCAAATTTTTGCTTCATGGCTCAAGAGGACTCCTCTAAAGAGGTAAGTACTTCTCTACATTCTTATGATGATTATGATGCATTTGATGATATAGATGATGAGCTTTTAGAAGCTCTCACTTTGAAATGTGACAAATATAAGTCACAAATGAAAACTTACAAGAAAAAATGTTCCAAACTAATGGAGATTATGCTTATATATACAACAAGAAACATGTTTACCCATACAATCATAGAAAATTATCCTCTACTTCCCATCACTCATGCACTTACATACATTCTCACCATCCAAGTATGAGAAGTCCCCCTACTTATACTATGGTTGTGAATAGGAGAAAGACTCACAAGTCTAAGCTCCAATGTCATTATTGCATGAGATATAGGCATATCAATGTATTTTGCCACATTAGGAAGGCACACATCAAATTAGAGGACCCTTCCAAGACTAACCCCCAAGGACCCAAGTATGTATGGGTACCAAAATAAAGTGTTTGATATTGCAGGATGGAGACTCCTTCACCGAATTCTCATCATGGAAAATCTAAAGGTGAATAGATATTACTAATGAATAAAGGATAAAAGTTTCAAATGGTTATTTGGTATCAAGGCATTAATACTAAACTTGTAATGTATCTCTTATCCCTTATGTTTTTAACTTAATATATTTATGCATACATTCAGGGGAGTTTTATTGGTTGATATATCTATGTGCTGACATATTTGATTTGATTTGATTGATTGTATATTGAGTTGTATTAATTCATTTTGCATTTGAGGTTTTCTGCATTTCAAATGTTCAAATCAATAATCAAAAATCATATACTCTACTAGGGCTGATATGACCACTCTTAAATTTCTAGCCCTAGTTTGTATGTTCAAGCATTTTTAAATGTTTGAATTATTTTGCATTTATGTTTCATCCATTTTTCTTTTTATATGACATATTGTGATCAATTGTGCAAAATTACTTATGTTTGCTATTCAAGTTTGAGTTTGTACTATTGACAAGTTTGTGGTCACTTCCCTCTCATATTCCTTATTTTTTCTCTTATTCCCTCCTATTCCCCTCTTTTTGATCTTGACAAAGGGAGAGAGATAATTGACTAAATATACAAAAAGGGAACATACAAAAAGGGGAGAGAAATTGAACTACATTTGTAATAAGCTAAGACAATGATCTTATTAGAATAACTAAGGGGGAGTATGGATTGAGGGGGAGTAATTTCATACTTATGTTTTTTTAATCACTTCACAATCATTCTCTTAGGAGCATGTATAATTGATTCTTTATGCTTTGCATATTCAATCTAGATTGTCAAAATCAAAATGAGGGAGATTGTTGGACTAGGTTGTTCAAACCTAAGTCAATAATCTCTTTTGATCTTGACAATATAGATTAAAAAGTTATAATATCAATTTTAAGTGTTGTTTTTGTAGACATTAAGATAGAATCTCATTAGGAGTTGAATAGAAGTGACTAGAAGCAAGAAATTCCAAGTATGAAAATCTGCCTTTGAAAGTAGCGACTGCGAATTTGGAGTAGTGACCGCGAATTTCGAAAAAGTAACTGTTGCAACTGTTGAGATTCAAAAGTAGCGACCGCGAATTTTAGTAGCAATTGCGAATTTCAGAAATAATATTTCCATGTTAGACAGACGATTTTATGGTGACAATCGAGTTTGACAAGGAAAATAGCGACTGCGAAGTTTAAGATCTGTTAGAAAGATCCAACAGCTAGTTTTTAGAAAGACCAATGGTTTCATGCCACGTGGACTAGCCGTTAGACACAGTTAAAAAATAGCGACCACAAATTTCATCTGACGATCATTTAATGCAAGATATGTCTAGCACAACTTGGAGATTTGGAGATAGTTTATTTGTAATGTCTCTTTGGTGGTTATTGCCTATAAATACACAACCAAATGGACTTGAATGAAAGAGGATAACCATTTGATATGTGCCAAAACTCTTGCTAAGTTAATTCTCATCTTTAATTCTCTATTTCTTTATATATAGTTTGGTGTGAGCTTTAAACACCTTTGGGGTTGGGTTTGAGAGTTAGCCCTTGTTTAGAAAACTCTTATATAGGTTTTAGTGTGAGCCTTGAAAACACTTGTGGTAGGCTTTAGTGTGAGCCTTGAAAACTCTTGTGAGAGGTTTTAGTATGAGCCTTGAAAACACTTGTAAGAGGTTTTTGTGTGAGCCTAAAAAACACAAGTTGTAAGGTTTGGTGTGAGCCTAAGCACTAAGTTAAGTGTGAGCTTGTAAAACACTAGTGATTGAGTGAAATACCCAATTGGTGAATTGGGGAGTGGATGTAGGGTTGGTTAATACCCGAACCACTATAAAACTCTTGTGTTCATTCTTCTCCTACCCCTTTCTCTAATCTTTCATTTTTATGAGTTTCGTTCAAATCAAAAGTTCAAATTTGCCACTAATTCAACCCCCCTTCTTGGTGCACTAGGGCCAACACCATCCTTTTTTAAGGCTAGCTCATGAGTGAGAAGCTTGCTTATGATGACATATGTTGGCACTTTTTCAATTTATGGATTTGACTCTTATATGCTACATAGCCTGACACCAAACTTCTCAAGAGGTAAGGATTTAAGTGTTTTAGTATTCACCTCATGATTGGTGAGTATTCTTTTAATTTTTTTTTTATATTTGTGATAATGGATAAAAGCCTATTTCTCATATTAGTGATGCTTTTGTTATCCTTTATCATAAATAACCCTCATTCTGTCACATATATCTCTAATCTATTGGATTTCACCAAGGTTGTGCCTTCATCATAATTTTCCAAAGCTTTCTAAATTTCAGAGGTTGTGAGACAATGTTGAACTCTTCCTATTTCTTCCTTTGATAAGGAACTAAAAAGGATTGTCATTGCCCTTTTGTTTCTTCCATTTGATCTTTTATAAGCTTCCACCCATTCTTCCCTTGGGATTAACTCTTCACTTCCATCAACCACCATAGTAGGAGGCTTCCATTCTTCTACCATAATATCCCAAAGGTCCATCACGTCACTGTCCAAATATATTTCCATCCTATACTTCTAATGCGTATAGTCAAATCCATCAAAGTATGGCTTGAGATGGGTATGGATTCCTTCTTATGCCATGTGTCTTTACTCACTCAATTAAGAGTTTGAATGAGAACTTGGCTCTAATACCACCTGTTGGCCTATGAGCACTAAGAAGGGGGTTGAATTGATGGAAATTTAAAAATTGGAGGAAAGATGATGAATTTGGGAGACTGAAAGAGAAGGCAAAAGAATGAACACACAATATTTTTATAGTGGTTCAAGTGTTAATGAACCCTACATCTAGTCCCTAATTCTTTATAATTGGGTGTTTTACTAACTCTAAATGGTGTTTCCAAGCTCACACTAAACTTGTACACTTTATGTTTTAATGGCTCACACAACCCTTTACAACTTATGTTTTAAGGATCACACAAAAACCTCACTCAAGTGTTTTCCCAAAGGCTTACACGTAACCTAATATAAGACTTTTGACAATTAGGCTAACTCTCAAACCCAATTACAATGGTGTTTAATGCTCACATCCAATAATATTAACTCACATAAAGAATAAAAAGTTGAGATGTAAAATTACAAGAGTTTAGCTATATTGATTGATATTCTCTTGTATTCATGTCTATTTGGGGGAATATTTATAGGTAATAACCACCAAAGAGACGTTACAAAGAAACTATGTCCATATCTCTATGATAAGCTAGGCAGATTTTGTATTAAATGTCTGTCATACTAGTTTCGCTGTCGTGACTAAAATTTTACAGTTGTAAATTTTCACTTTGCACTAAAATGACTGAAATTGCGGTGGAGAACCCCGTTTATATCTAACGACTAATCCATATAACATGTTGTTATTAGTCTTCTAAGAAAAACAGTTGTTGTAATCGTTTAATCAATCCAAAAGTCGTAGTCGCCATCAAAACTCTTTTTAGATGTGACAGTGACCGTGAATCATTTTGTTTGGTAAGAAAAAGATGCTTCAACATGTCACAATCTCGAAAGCTTTGTCACCCTCGTGAATTTTGATATGTCAACAGTTATCTTTGACACCTTGTAAGTTTTAGTTGTGGACTTGATTCCCTCCATGTAGCTACAAAAGTTGTAATCGTGACTAGGAATGCTGAAGTCACCTTGAATCAGACTATATGACAATCATGTCTTTGTTGGCAAGGTTATAGTTGTGATTTGCTCTGCGACTTTGTCTGGTTCAAGTTCATCCATTTTTGTTACAAGGTCGCGATCACGATTTTCAAGTGCTTGACCACGAATTGGTATGCCTTACTCAATGTTTGAGATTTAGACTTCCATCCAACTTCCAATGCAAAACCTATCTTAAAAATTGCAAAAACAACACTTAAACAAGATGTTAGAGCTTATCAATCTTCATTGCTAAGATCAAAAGAGACCTTTGACTTGGATTTGACCAACCTAGTCCAATCAGATGCATTGTACATATATTCAATTTGGCAGTGGTACATGGCTTAAAAGACACTAGTAATTGTATTAGAAAAAGTTAGAGAGATTGTTGGTTATGTGAGGTAATCATTGGCTAGGTTAAAAAAATTTATGGCATGTGTTGAAGAAGATAACATCTAAAGGAAAAGCTTGTTATCTCTTGATATGTCTACTAGATGGAACTCAACCTATTTCATGTTGGAAGCTACTCAAAAGTTTGAGTTAGCATTTGAGAGATATGAGAAGCAAGATCCTCAATTGAAAAGTGAGGTATGCAATGTCCACTAATGATGATTGGAAAAATATTAAGCAGATGATGACTTTCTTACAACATTTTTATGAACTCACCTTTCACATTTCAAATTCTTTATATGTCACATCCAACATATTTTTTTGTGAGATTTATATGATTTATCATCTCTTAAATGCGTGAGAAAAATGTGATGATGAAGATTTGAGTGCTATGGCAAAGAAAATGAAAGGCAAATATGATAAGTATTAGGAGATAAAAAAAAGAATGGAATCATTTATATTGCTTGTGTTCTTGATCCTCAATACAAGTTGTAATGGATACAACTTGCACTTGAAAAGATGTGTGAGCATCAATTGGGTATGGACATAGGAAAGAAAGTTCAAAAACTCATGTACTCTTTATTTAATAAGTACAAGAGTAGGAATGCAGTTGAAGATGTTAATGAGTGTAATGATACATCTAAAATTAGTATTGAGAGAGATATGAATGATCCCATTTCGAAGGTTAGGTTTTTAATTGAATAAAAAAAAAACAGATTTGATTTGTTGAGTGAGAGCAATAACAAAACAAAGGTAGATGTGTATTTAAATGAGGCTACTATGGGGAATAAAGATGGATTTGACATTTTAATTTGGTGTAAACATAATTCTCCTTGATTTCCTATCCTTTTATTAGTGGCTCGTGATGTTTTAGTAATTCTCATTACAATTGTTGCTTCTAAATCGATATTTAGTATTAGACGAAGATTATTAGACCCATTTAGGAGTTTTGTGACTCCTAGAATTGTTTAATCTCTCCTTTGTGCTCAAGATTAGATTCATCAATCTACACTTCCTAAGAATATGGAAGAAGACTTAAAAGAAATTGACAAATTAGAAATGGATAAGATGATGCCTCTTGAATTATATTTCTACTTATTTATTGTATTTTTGTTTTTTTACTTGCATATTGTTTTTTTGTTTGGAGGCTGATCTTTGTAAATTTTGATTTTTTAAGCTTACAAGATATTGCTATTGAAAATTTAGTGGATTCATGAACTATTACTATTGAAAATTTAGTGGATTACAAGGTATTTATGTAGAATATTTGAAATACTATACTTATTTTCTGTAACATCCCTAGTCACATTCATTAGCATTATCACATGAGCATATGCATTAGATAAATAATCATTTAGAAGTACCATTGCATTTGGGGACATTGGAACATATATGTAGTGTTTGTATAGTTGTATGGCAAATTG
>CATIWR010265521.1:0-10419 GCA_949677035.1 Omphalea diandra | reverse complement strand
ATATATATATATATATATATATATATATATATATATATATATAAAAGAGACCTTAGGTATCTCAGACCAATTAAAATTTACTACTCTCACTTATTACTCTTAATCGATGCCAACTAACTTAATCATCGAAGTGGGTTTCCGATTGAAGGTCGGAACCCCCTCTGTCCTTGTCCATCTTGCAGGTTACCTGACCGAACCAATCCCTTCCATTAAGAGAGACCCATTCGAGTTAATATTCTGAACTAAGCCTGAATGATCATTAGTGCGGTGAGCATGGATTGAACCACAATAGACTTTTCGAGTTTCATGACTTCTTCTGATGACCCTAAAACCCCCCAAACCAAATACCAACCCCGCATCCCAGAAAACACACCTATACCATAACTCTTCACCCTTCTCCTGCAACAATGAGGAACCAAACATCTAACCTCATAGAAACACGAACTTCTAAGTCTGAAGCCACCATTATGCTCGTGGTCGCCTATGCAAATTTTACGGTGATACCGAAATAGCTTGAACAAGACCTAGTACAGAAGGAACCCTAACCCATTCTGGTAGTCGCATTTGTTGAGCAGAGAGGAACCCCATCTTTACCTACTGCCCAAGCATATATAAAATTTGACATTCGATGAGAGCCAAAACAAGTGCTTTAAAACATGCAACAACGTAGACGAATCTTCATACAAGCCACTAAAAGTTGAGTTGCACGAATAGTGAGTACTTATTGAGACAAAGATATCCTGCCAAAAAAAGGCCATGAAAGCAATCAGGCGAGCTCACGGTAAAGAACATTTCACCTTTAACTATCATACTTATGATCACAACCGTCCAGCTGCAGAAGTAAAGGTTGAGCTTGTGCCTTATAAGTTCAAAATGCCACCAATCGATAACTACAACAACACGATCGACTCTAGAAGCCATCTGTATAAGTTCTAGTCCATAGTAGAATTATACAATTACTCGAATGTCTTGCTATGCAAAATCTTCCCCACCACTCTGGAAGGAGTTGTTTAGAACTGATATCAAGACTTGTCCCACAGTTCTATTTACAACTTTGCTCAGGTCACTTGGTGTTTCCTTACCAAATTTGTGTCAACCATCCCTCAGATGAAAATCTTCTCAAACTCGCATGAGGTAGTAAAAGAAGGAGAATCCCTAAAGGATTATTTAGCCAAGTTCAATAAGGTCATGCAAATAAACAACCTCAATCATGAGGTGACCATAAATGCCATGATCCGAAACTATAAAAATTGATGGCTTTTTAATTCCCTAAGTGTCGACCTGATAAAGAACTTCTATGAGTTAATGGAGAGAAGCAATAGGTTCATCCACCTTGATAACAACTTGTGAACTTATTCCCACGGTTTGCATAAGAAAAACGTATAAAAGATCCAAGTCAAGGTCAAAAGCGAAAGAGGTTGAACCAAACAGGGAGGGCCACACTCAAGCCTTAGTGACTTGAGGGGTAATTTACCTCGGTATTATATGCCCCTCACAGCTAGCAAGGAGAGTCCTTCACAGGATTAGAAAATCTAGCACAAGAATCCATTTCCCTCAACCACTCAAAAGCTCAGCCACTCGGAATAAAGACAAATGTTGTAGCTTCTATAAAGACAATGGGCATGACACGAAAGAATGTAAGGACTTGAAGAATGATATTAAAATGTTGCTTTGACAAGGCAATCACAATCAGTTCAAAAAGTGAGCAATGATCGAGCATAACAAGCACGAACCCTAAGAAGATGATCACAAAGATAAGAAACCCCTCACTCGATAATATGTTGAGGTGAATGACGTCATAGTCGGGGGGCTACAGGAGAGATAACTCTATAGCCAAAAAGAGACAAGCCTATGAAATATAGTCGGTGAACAACAAAGAGAGCTCGATCGAGCCCATGTTTTGTCCCATTACCTTCTCAGCAGCTGATGATAATAGAAAGTTAAGCACTCCGTATGCAAACACCCTAGTGGTTCAGGGCCAAATCAAAAGTTACTTAGTCAAGCATATCCTAGTAGATGATGGCAGTTCGATCAATATGATGACATCAAAGACCTTCAAATTGCTCGATCCAAACCTCAAGAAGCTACACCCAGTCTGAACCCCTTTGATCGGCTTGGAAGGACCAAGGTTGATGTAATAGGCTCCATTGAGTTAAACATAGAGCTAGAGGACACAAAGATTACAAAAAGGTTTAGAGCTATATCGATGGTAGCAAATATCCCCTTTGCATACAATGCCATCATTGGCAGGCCCATCCTCTATGACACAACTGCCTACACCTGCATTTGGTACCTGATTATGAAAATTCTCAATGAGTGGGGAATGGCAATTGTCGAAGAGGATTGGAAAGTAGCTAGGGAAACCTATGTGACCCTCTTTAAAGAAGTGAACCATACAATGCCTCTCGAGCCATTTGACTTCATCCCAAAAGACACCCTGAGGAGGGTCGAGTCAACAACCGAGCTCAAGCCTATACTAATAGGGTTGAACCAAACTTTATGAGTCAGTATAGAGCTCGTCGAGCCCATCGAAGAAGACATTAGATTGACACTGATGGAAACTTTGAATACCTTTGCATGGAGCCCTTCAGACATCATAGAAATCAACCCTTTGGTCATCATGCACAAGCTTAACATAGACGGCTCAACCAAGACTATTAAACAGAAAAGAAGAAATTGTTCACCTGAGAGGAAAAAAGCCATTGCCAAGGAGGTGTGAAAGTTACTATACGATGGGTTCATTAGGGAGGTTCAATACCCAGACTGGCTGGCTAATGTGGTATTAGTAAAAAAAACCCAACGAAAAATGAAAAATGTGTGTAAACTTTACCGATTTTAATAAACCTTGTCTAAAAGACAACTATCCTTTGCCTAACCTCGACCAATTAGTGGATTTCATTGCAGGGTATGAGTTGTATAGTTTCATTGATGCCTTAGCATGACATCACCATATTTATATATTTGTTCTAGATGAGGAAAAGACTAGTTTTGTCATACATGAAGGAACTTATTGCTACAAAGTCATGTCTTTTGGCCTAAAAAATGTAGGAGCCACTTATCAAAGGTTGGTTAATCATATGTTCAAGGATAAAATTGGTAAAATAGTAGAAGTATTGTAGATGATTTGATAGTAAAGAGTGTCAAGTCAAGGATCATGCAAACAACATGAAAGAGGCTTTCACAATATTCAATCAGTATAACATGAAGCTAAACTTGGAGAAGTGCACCTTCAAAATATGAGTAGGCAAGTTCCTCAAGTTTATGATCTCTTAAAGGGGGATAGAGACTAACCTAGAGAATATCTGAGTAATCATTAATATGCAACTGCCTCGAACCATCAATGAAATCTAGAAACTTAATGGAAGAATCATAGCTTTGGTGAGGTTCATATCCTCTTCAACTCATCATTGCTTGCCTTTTACAGGAAGCTAAGGGACTTAAAAAGGTTCAAATAGGATGAAGAGTGCCAAAAAGCCTTTAAAGACTTTAAATTTTTCTCTACTTGCCCCCATTACTTAATCGCCCACAACAAGATGAACCATTCTCCTTAGCGTATGGCATCAAAGCGGTGATAGTATAGAGATGGGACTCCCATCATATAGAATTTTCAGCCATTCACCCAAACAAAATAAAGAAGAGCTCCATGCTAATCTAGACCTTCTAACTACCAAAAGACAAGATGTTGCCATCCAAATAGCAACATACCAATAGAGAGTAGCTCAGTTTCACAATAAAAAGGTTAAAGGCTAAGCTCTTAGGCAATGAGATCTTATGCATAAAAGAATTAACAAAGCTTGGGGAGACTTAAACGTAAGCAAGCTAGGCACAAATTATGAAGTCCCTTATAAAATCCTTTAAGCAATTAGACCAGCGACGTACAAGTTGGAAACCATGGAATGCAAGCCTGTGCCATGCACATGGAATATAAAAGTTATGAAAAAGTATTTTATCTAAGTAGCCCTTGTAAAATGACTCGAGCCATGTCTCAGCTTTGTATAATTGAAGATTAATAAAAAAAATGTTCACTCTATTTTACTTGTCTCAATTTCATAAAGCATGTACTGAGCTAATTCATCTAATACATCGCGTGCATAACTAGCCGTTGAACTTGTCTCAATCTCACAAAGCATGTACCATGCTAATTCATCTCATACATCATGAGCATAACTAGCCTTTGGACTTATCTCTATCTTACTAAGTATGTACCGAGCTAATTCATCTTGTAAATCGTGAACATAATTAGCCATTGAAATTGTCCCTATCCTACTAAGAATGTATCAAGCTAGTTCATCTCGTACATCACAAGCTCAATTAGATGAGGCTTGAACTGAACCAGTTTGCCCAACACATCACATGCGAAATTCATAGAACCTCATATGTTCAAACCAAACTTATTTATAATTTAACCATTCACCAAGCCAACCATCTATGAACATATGTAGTAACTAAATCTCTTATAAATAAACTATTGCAATCACTCAAACCATTTGGGAGTTATACGTGATCAAGTTCATTATGCTTAGGGGTAATGTTAATGTGAGTGCTCAAAGATGTAGAAAGAGATTAGAGAAAAGTAATGTTACAAAAAAAGGGAAAATTTTTCATTAATATAAAGTTTTTTTTACAATGAATAAGGGAAGCCAAAGGTAACAAAAACCCTTAAACTCTAATTTCTTGGCTCGTCCTTATCCCTACCCACTAAGTCCTCACGTTCCCCCTCCTCCTTATCATCCTCCTCAGTTGGCATTCTTGTAGACGTAGAAAGATCCACATCTACCATGAAGTTAAAATTATAGCTTAGAAAGGTCTTCACCAACTCCTCCCTGATAAAAGCATTGTAATTCAGACAAACCTGGACCATCTCTTTTGTCATAAGCCCCTGAGTTTCTTCCTTTTTCCTCTTTCAGAGTTGAACCTTTTTCTCTAGCTCAAGAACATAAGCAAATGCCTTTTCCAGCTAAGCCACTTTAACGCACAACTAGCGACCTTGCCCTTAGGAGTATAAAACTTCTCCTTTATAGACAAGAGCAGCTGAGCCCCTTACTCGGCTCGCTTCAGTGTCCTGATGCTCTTTATCCAGGGCATAATAAGCATCCCAAGTCTTTATTAGCTTCTCTTTCATCTCAATAAAGTTCTAAGTCATTTTGTCAAAAACCTTGAGACATTAATCTAATATCACACTAATTGTCACTGCCTACACATACACAAAATAAATAAGGCAAACAACCAACCTTAGGAACACAATAAAAGGGCTCAGACAACTATACCTTGAGCGAGTACATGTTCATCTAGGCCACCGGTTGCCTATTGGTAAAGGGCTCAAACATCTCATCCTCCATCGCAAAGGCACATAGTTAAGCCATAATCTTAACCACAATTTTATGGTTCAGAGTCCCTTTGTACTTTTATGATAAATGGCATCGAGGGTTTGAGTAGTGGCTTAAACCTTAAGGAATCGTGAATGACTAGTCTGGTTCAATCTCCACTAGTCTGGCTCGCACCCTTTTCGACGAAAGTCTAGACTCCTCACCTACTTCATTCACTAGGGTGGAGGAACAATGCCCATAACTGGTTTGACAACCCTTGATAATGGCACACTTCCTCTAATCAACTCTAATGTGAGTCTTTTTTGGCCTGTAGTTTGTTTTACTTAGCCTCTTCTCCTATTCCTTTCATCTTACTTCACCCTCTAATGCACTATCTCAGCTTAAACTTCTTTAATATCTATCTCTACAAAATAAGAAGATATTAATACCATTAGCTAATGCGCTAAACAACTTATAAGGTACCATACTGGTTAGCTCGAACACAGGGTAGTATTTGTTTATCAGCTCAGTTAAGTCAATGAAATCATCTGTCCAGATCTTGTCCACTATTGCAGCCACTTGCTCAAACACATCAACATCCACATTCCATTTTACATTCCTCATCCACTTTGAAGGGAACAAAATTTTCTTTGCATAAGTCACTTTAAAGTACTTATATTTTCACCCCTTTATGGACAAAGGATAATTAGTGAAGAGCCTAATACTTCGTCGAGTTAAAACATGGCAGTGGTCTTCACCAGCCTAACTATTAAGTGAGTAAACATGTCTGAACACACCAATGGCAAACACTAGCATTTTCTCTTAAGTCGATAAAAATATTCCTACTAATATCCGAAGGGCATTCAGACTAAGCTGCAAAGGAGCCACATCATATGTGGCGAACAACCACTACAAAGGTTGAAGGATATACAATCAAAGACCAACCTTCAAATCTTTTTCATATAACATAAATTGGTTTGGATCTAACTCAAAGAATACCTTTATATCAGGCCCAAACAAGCTCAGAGTAAACTTGCTTGGGATTTTGTAAATTCAATGAATTTTAAGGAGATCCAATTCAGTCATCTCGCTTAAAAGCTCAATCACATGAGGATTTTGTCTGCGCATCTATAAAGGCATGGGTTGTTGAGCCATCTCTACTAACTTAACTCAGTTACTCCTAGCTCCGTCAGTGTGCCTGCTCGGCCTGGCCTCACATCCCATCTGTCTTTCTTCTAAAAACACTCTTTTCTCCTCTTCTATTGCTCCTCCTTCAAAACTAGAGCCCAAGTTACTCGAGTCTATGTTACGCCTCTCACAGACCTCATAAACTGTCAAATCCTCAATAGAAGCCTTAGAAACAAAAGAGTCACCCCCTAAATCCATAAATACCAAAGGAAACAAATGGAGAACAATAGAAGAAAAGAACAAAAATAAACCTTCCATAAATCGAAGTAAAAATCTCTAAAGGTGAAAGTGGATAACCTTTTCCTTCATGCCTAACTCTATATCTCCAACAAAAAAGAAAAGACTCTAGCAAGAAAACCAAGGAATTGCAAAATAGAAGAAAGGAGGAGAAAATCCTTATTTATAGCCCTCTTAGGCCGAAGATGAAAAAATAGAGCTAAACAAATCGTCTCTTCATTAGACTATTCACATCAAATTAACCATAACACAATAATTACCACAAGCTAATAGTGGGACACGTGGCCTCGTCAACCACCATCTCAATTCTCAAATTCAAAAATCAAAATTCCCTCTTAAATGACAATATTCAGAATAGGCGCAATAGCCATGAAGCCCAGCTCATTTTCCCCAGCTTGCTCACCAAATCACCACTAAATCGATATGTAAATAGACTCGAACTAAGAGGGACATATGATACTACCAAGATGATAACTATGTGTCAGGCTTAACACCATACTAAGCCAGCTCAGGCCATTATACCAGCCCACAGAACTAGCTCAACCCATTGGCTAAAGGTAACTTGCTAGCATAACTTGACCCACCAGAGAGCGCCTTACTCATCAGTAAGTCACATGAGCCCAACCAAAGAACAACCATTCCTACATAAGGACACCATCTTTGTATAAGATATTTCAGGTATCTGTCATTAATTAAGATTTACTACTCTTACTTATTACTGTTAACCAACCCCAACTAACTTAACCATCAAAATATGTTCCTTATCGAAGGTCGAATCCCCTTCTAACCTTGTCCATCTTGCAGGTTACCTGACCAAACCAATCCTTTTCATTAAGAGACCTAGTCGAACATAATAATATCAAGATATACACCTACAGGTTTTGGCAAATATAAGGGGAGACCTAATGCTCAACCTTTTTTTACACTCATAACAAACCTAGTGAGATATCCTTAGAGAGTCATACATTATCATCCTAAATATACATATACCCAATCATCATGAATGGACCTGATATGAATAAGGGTGGTTGAAATCCTTACCTGTATGTTGAACACAAGTCTCAAGCTTTAATTCAAAGATCAAAATAAGATAAATTCTTAAATCCCCACTAGATCTCTAAAAAACTTATTTCTAGTAACCTAAATTAATATTTAAATTATAGTAATCTCAGCCTTAAATTAACTAAGTAATTTAAGACCTAGATTAAACAAGTTTTTGAAATTATCAAGCACTCACTCAACAATCTCAACAAGTCCTTTCAAGAACTCAAGAAGAGAATTAATCTCACAAATAACTTTAAGCCAAAAGAATAACATTATTTTCATTGAGGACTGAATATAGGTTATTTATAACCTTACAAAGGTGAAGTTTCCTACATAGAAAAGGTTTAAATTCCTAAACAAAGTTTTATCTAAATAATTAATACACTCTAGATAGGAATCCTGGTTAAATAGGAAAGAAACAACTCAAAAATTGCTTAATGAAATAGACAAAACATATTATACTTAAGTGCATGGCCAGGAAGCACGGTTGTGCATTTCAAATCTTGCCCTCAGCGCATGGTTGTGTATTTTAGCTATGCTTCTCCCTTGCATTCTACCTAAACTTGGTTCCTCAAAGCACAACCGTGCGTTTTGGTCGTACATGTCCTTTACTTTCTACCCATTGTCTTTCTTCCTTCATTTGACCTTGCTTTGACTTGTAGCCTTTTTCTTAAGGTACTTTCCATGCAATTAAGGTATAAAAGTGTTTGTTTTGGCTTGAAAAAGATCCTCCAATTCCTTACAATGGATCATGGGCTAATCCCATGGTAATTCCATAAATGCATCAATTGCATCCTTGAGCTTTTTGACCCTTCTCCTTGTAATCGGACCTTAAGCCTGTGTTTGGCAAAAATCCATAGGGAGGAAAGAAAATAAGGAAGGAAAATAAATTTTATTTTCCCTCCTTATTTTCCTTCCTCATGTTTGGATAAAATAGAGGGGAAGGAAAATAATTTTTATTTTTCCTTGTTTGGATAACCAAATATGGAGGGAAAAGAAAATAATATTTAATACATTTTCAATTTTACCCTTTATTAAATAAAATATTTGAATATATAATTGTATTGTATAATGATAAAAAATAATTATTTTATAATTTAATTGATTTTATATGAAATTAAAATTTATATAATGATAAATATAATGTTAACAAGAAAAAAATTCTAAAATTATTTTTTATATTTGAAATGTTAAAAAATATATTTATAGATTGAGTTATATTTTTAAATATTGGACATTAGTTGTTAAAATGCTAAAATTTATCAAAACAAATAATATCCATTCAGTAAAATACATTAGAGATAACCAAAAACCTCAATAAGAAAAAAAAAATTATATAAAGATTGAATACAATGAAGTCACTAATGTCAAATGATAAAATGATTTTTTAATGAATAATAAGTTTTATTAAATAATGATACATTATAAAATATTTTGAATTTATAGGTTGTTCTCTGGTTATTATTTTTTATTGATATTTTCTATGTTATTTTTTAAAAATTCCCTTGAAAATCAGAAATTGTGATTTGTTTCTTTTTTTTTCAAGTTTTTATTTTACAAGTTTTTATTTTACAAAGGAGAAAAGTTTATAGTCAATGGAATGGATATGTGCCCACAGTACCCTCTCCGCTTTCCCTTTCTCATTCTCTTTCTTTCACACATTTCACCTTCCTCTTTATTTTCACGCCCATAAAAAAATATTTCCGTTTCTTGTTCATTTTTTGGGGTTGTTTTTCTTTAATTGAACTGTAAGACATCAGCTCTTCTGGGTTTCTTGGCTTTTGCTATATTTTGCAAACTCTGTTTCTGGATTTGTTGCAGAAAAGTCTTATATGCAGATCTAGCAATGAAACTCTGTTTTGATGAAGGTGATGCTGCTAAATTGATGGAGATGATATCACAGTATGTCAGTGAGGAGGAGGACGCAAAATGGAGATGAGACGAACTCAAGCTACTGCTGCCTCAAGTAATCGCAGTGACAATTCGGTGTAATTTTTCAAAATGTATATGGGCAGTATGGTAATTTCATAAGAATCCCCTCATTCTCCAATTTTTTCTCTCCGTTTTGGAGAGAAAAAGGAGGAGGGAAAATAACCAATATTTTCCTTCCCCCTCCTTATTTTCCTCCCTTCCCAAACAGAGTAAAATCACTTTTCTCTCTTATTTTCATCTCTTATTTTCCTCTCTTCTTTATTTTATTCTCTCTCAAACACAGGCTGAGAGAAAAATATAAAATGAATGAAAATTAATTTGACTTTTCCCACCCGACAATTGCGAATGTTATTTTACTTGGAAAGGTAAATGAAATGAACGCGTTTTTGAACATTGCGCTTGAAATTTTTAGTGACGACTGCCACAGCTACAGAAGCGTAGCATCAATGGTGATGTTGATTTGTTTTAAAATAAATAACTTATTAATTTTATTACTTTGTGTTTATTTTTTATCTACTTTATCAATTTTTATATTTTTTATTAATTTTTATATTTATATTTTAATTCTAAATGTACTTTGATAATAAAGATAAATAACTTAAACGTCATTTGATTTTTTATTTTTTTAAAAGCATAATATTATCATTATTTATTTATTTTTTTATAATATATTTTTATTCATGTTTTGTATTTATGTTATTAAATGTTTATA
>CATIWR010265515.1:0-55598 GCA_949677035.1 Omphalea diandra | reverse complement strand
GTTCATCATAATTTAATATAATGTTCATTAATAGGTATATGTTCATTACTGAAAAATTATAAGTTTATTTGTAATGAATCTGTAGGTAAGTTTTAATGAACCTGTAAGCAAATATTAATAAATCTAGACTACATTTATAATGAACCTAGACTTCATTTGTAATGAACTTGTAGGTTAATAGGTACATTTGCAATAAACCTGCAGGTAAGTTTATTTGTAATGAATATGTAAGTACGTTCATTTGTAATAAATATGTAGCTAATGCTAATAAACCTATAGTTCATTTATAATGATTGTATAATTGATGAACCTATAGACAAATATTAATGAAACTAGAGTTTATTTGTAATGAATCTATAGACAAATACTAATAAATCTGCATGAGTTAACTAATCAAACTATATATAATAAAGAATCTCAGTATTAAAAGTCATGAGTATTAAAATTCATGAACATACAGTTTAAAACTAATATATCAATTTTAGTGTATTTATACTTTTTTTCAGAAATAAAAATATAACTTATTTAATATTTATATAAGTAAAACTTTAATTTTTTTTAATTCAAAGTAAGTAATAATAGAATATTTGTATCCTAGTTTTTTAAATATTGCATCAATTTATTGTAGTTAAAATAACAAAAGAAAAGAAGAATAAAATGTCAAAAAAAAGAAGAAGAAAAAAATGATTTGTACCTGTTTTTAAATATCACGTGAGTGACTTGTATTTATTATCTAGACATGTTTATGTGTGCCTGAACCATAAAATATTGTGGACAAGAGTGCACAATATAACAATCCCTCCATTCACATCTACATATTTTATAAAAACCTCAAATTCAAAGTACGGTAAAAAAAAACATCAAAATTTAGTCTCCACATATAAAATCTTAGATATTTTCTTCGTTGTAGCAATATTCATATATTAAGTATATGTTTGCTTTGATTTTCTATTCTAATTTTTTTTATTTTATTGTCAAAAATTTAAATTTAAAATTATTATTAGATATATATAGTTTTTTAGAAAATTAATACCAAATAGTTCCTAAGCGATTAAGGAACTTTAGCCCCCTTTTGTTGAACTTAGCTTGGGAGTATGTTGAACCAAACTTGTTTTGATGATTATAAACACATCTAAAAGCTAACTCTTGCCCAAGTTAATTGTGTAAAATCTTGGAGGTACATCAATCTTTTGATAAAAAAATATTTGAAGAAAGATTTGTGACTTCTCAACAGGCATTGTGACTTCATCAACGGGCGTTGAAAATTCTCTAAAGGTGTTGAAGTGACACCTAAGTGTGAGTAAAGTCTCTAGACTTCTTAACCAACGGTTCTCTCAAAACACATTAGGCTTTGGATGATTCATTAACTTGAGTCTTGCAAATTGATATTCACAACAGACGTGGCTCTTAGACATCTCAACAGGCATTGCATTTTTGCAACATGTGTTGGATCAAGTGACTTGATGTGAATAGAATTCTTAAGATCACAATATGGGTGTTGGATTTTTACCAACAGGCGTAGGAGGAGCTCCTAGGCAGAGCTAAAGTTTCTAGAGCCTCTAACGGGGTACCTTCAAAAGTGCAACAAACATTGAGACCTTTCTTAGTGGGCATTAAAAGCTAGCCAACAACTGTTGAAGCACTGTAGAAAATATTGACAAGCAAAGCATCAAGTTCACACCCTCCTAAAAATTTACAATTAACATTGTTCATATCCCAATAGGAGTTGGAGTTGAATTCGAATAGACATTGAGAAGTTCAAACAACTATTTAAGGAGTTGTTGAGTAAAAAATTGAGAAAGTCAGAAGAGGGACGTCTAGGCAAATCTCTCTATAACAGCTAGTTCCAATGGGCGTTTCATTGTGATCAATGACCGTTGAAGTTGTATTTTGTAAACAAATCACACAACAATGGGCATGAAGATTGTCCAATAGGCGTTGAGTGACTACTTTGGTGACATGGAGTGACAACCTTTTCTAACAGTTGGTTTCGTATCTTTACCTATAAAAGGACCCTTCCATAACAAAAAATAAATAAAAAAAAAGAAAATGGTCAAAAAGCGAGTATTTGTATTGTGAAAGCAATCTTTGAATAAAAGGGGTGAAACAAGTTTAATCTAGCTTATAAGAGAAGATCATTGTCAAATCTTATAAAAACTATCTTCAAAAACAGAGTTGAATAACAAGCTTTCAGACTTCTTTCAAAACTCTTCACAAATCAAGCACACCTTGTGAGTATATTCTAAATTGTTTATTGCTTGAGTGAGAGTGTTTTTCTCAACTTTCTAAGTTGTAAATTATTTTGAGAAAGCCTTTGGTTAGGAGATCTAAAACCATCTTTATGAAAAAGTTTAAGGTAGTACTTGCAAACTATTTTGAGAAAGTATTTTAATAACATACGAAAGTCTACTTGTAACCGCTTGGTAATGCTCAGAAACTACTGTTATAAAGATAATTGATAGCATCTGTAAGCTATCTAGATAGCGAATGACTCTAGTGAGAATACTAGAGGAGAAGATATAGGTAGGTTGTGTTAAATCTCTATAAATTAGTCGTCTTGATTCTTCATTGTTTTCGCACTTCTTATTATTTATTTTTACTTGTCATTACCCTATTCAACCCCCTTTTAGGGCATCAAGGGACAACATTTTTTTATTTTTCTCTAAAAATAATTTTATTTGGAGTATTTTGAGTCTATCATTGAAATATTTTATTTGCAATAAGACTTTTTATTCATATGTTTTCTTTAGTTTTTCTTAATAAAATGAATAGTTTAATCTTATTTAATTAATTTTTATTTATTCCATCCTTCATTATTAAAAATTTTATTTAGAATTGTTATTTTGTCTTTACTTTACAAGTGTTTTTGTTTTATTTTCATGAAAAGTGCTGATGATTTAAAATTGATTAATTAATACTATAATGAAAAGATATTACTCTGTTTGTCCAAATTTGATAGATATATTTCTTTTTACACACAAATTAAGAAATATTATGTAATTTAGTTAAAGTCATTGTTTTTCCTATTATACCCTTATATTAGCATTAAAATACTAGATGGAGATGAATAGTACTCCTATTAAATATTCTTGGAGTTTGTTGCTATCTAATGTAAAATTAACGATGATTGATATTGTTAATAAAAGAAATTATCAAACCATAAACATCCAAATTTCAAATTTTGTTTCAATTTTTAATAAGTATATTAAATGATTGTTGTTTGTAATTGTTGATAACCATATGATTAAATAAGAGTAAAATAGAAAATCAAGTAATTCAATATTTTCTAAAAAAAATCAATCTAAATATTGTGACAATCAAAAAAGGAAAATGTATCTATTAATTTGGGACGAATGAAGTATTAACCACAATCTCTCAAGTTTAATTTGATATACCATACAAATTTAATCTGAAACTATAGTACAATATTTAATAGAATCTCTAAAATTAATAAAAATGTATAATTAATGAAAATAATTTCATAGTAAAAACAGGACTATAATTTTAGAATTGATGAACAACTTCATATTGATATTCTAAATTATATGATGATTTCTTTTATAAATAAATATTATAATTTATAAATGAAATATATATATATATATATATATAATTCTAATATAGACCTAATGGTAACTTAAATGTATACTTTTAAGAGTTATAGTCTTGAATCCTTCTATACTAGTCTAAGTTTTTGTAATATCTATAAAATTTTAAATTCTATATTTGTAAAAAAAAAATTATTATTATTATTATTTTGAGATATAAAATAATATAATCTATTTGAAATTTAAATAAATTATTTTTGTATATCTACTAATATATATATATATAGTTAATTTCTATTAAAATTTAATTATTTTTTTAGTGCATATTTTATTCTGTTTTTAATAAAACATATTTAGATATTTAAGTTTTAAAATACCTTTTTGCAAAAAAAAAAAAAAAGGTTACATTTAACCACGTTTCTTATGTTCAGTAACTGACCAAACCCCTCCCTTCTCCTTAAGCCGATTTATCTCAATAACTTTGGCCACAGAGAATACTTCTCTAACTCTTCATCACTATTATAGTCTATTCACATCGTATCTTGCTTTCCATAAATACCAAACAACAGCTTCTTGTTCTTAGATCCCCTCATCCATCATAATTCCAGTGTATTGTAAATAAGAAACAAAATTCTCTGCCACTAATTCAATCAACTTTTCTTTCTTAATTGTAAAAACATGACATATTTTGCTCCTTAACTTTTTTTTTATGACATTTTTTTTTTCTGTTTTGTTATTTTGTTCTTATATCACTGACGACAATCGTTCTAGCCCACTTAAATTGCAATTTCTTTGCATATAAAATAAAAACGAGAATGTTTCTAATTGTTAATAATCCATCTGTTGTAGTGTCAATCTTGAAGCAGCCTTTGCACCAACTTGTTGGAATTGATAACTTTTCCATATTGAAATCGTTCAAACCTCTTACCTTACTGCCATTTTTTTTTTAAAATTTTTTTTTGTCTCTTGGTACCAAGCATAGCATTGTTTGTTTTTTTAGTTCCTATGTGAGTTGTTTAAAAAAATCATCTCTGTAAAGTTAGTAAAAATAGTATTTTATTCATTATGGGTACAATCAATTGATCTACTTCTCCCACCATTATTATGCAAGCATTTTTTTTTATCTCTCAGGCTACTTTTATTAATTAGTATTATTATTATTATTATTATTTAAAATCAGTTTACATTAATATATATATATATATATATATATATATATATATATATATATATTCTTATAGTGATAATTTAATTAATTAAAATTATTGTTCTTTTCTTCCCTACACCTTAGTATAAAAAGTAATTTTAATTTACTCATCATATTATTTTTAATACTCCTTCATTTTTAATACGCTTTCAATCTAGAATTTTTAATTTTTAAGATTACTTTTGATGTGGTCCTTATTATTATACATATATAATTCATGAGAATTGGCATACAAATTATAAATTATTTTGATTAATCCTCCTAATTGGTTCTTTAAGTTTGGATTTTTCAACATTTATCTTTATTTCAACTCCCATATAATTATTGTGCTAAAATTTCTTGACTTCTTATCAGAGTAGCTTTTTTTGAAACTAGTCATCTATCTTAAATTGTATAGGAAATTTGGATTTTTTTGGTGTCTGTTGAGGTTTTCTATTTTTGGTGCTTAGAGTTAACTTATGTTCTAGGCTGACTGGATCTAGTTTGTACATAGAGTTCAAGTGAGTGGTTATTATAGTACATGATATATATTTTTATCCCTCTTCAAAAAATTCTTAGCGTGAAAATATTTAAAGATTTGACAATAACCGTTTGAACATATTTTGTGAAATATTTTTTATATATATAAATCTTTAGCAAACTGAAATTATCTTTTCTTTTAAAATTATTTATAAATTATTAGATAAAGTGTTTATTAAATATTCTATGCATTTAGGGTTTATAGGTTTTGAGAACAAACCTTTAAATTGTTTAAAATTTTATTTAATATTCTGATTCTATAGTTTGATTTTGTGAAAATTGGGATATATTTGATTTAAATTGTCGATTTCGAGATATTTAGACTTTGGATTGTTACTATATGATTTTGGGTATTGTTATTTATAATATTAATTATGATATCTAAAATTCTGTTTTTCGAATTTTAATTTAAAATTTAATAACTGTTTGAATGAGTTTGTATTTTTAACTCGTATTCAGTACCCAGTTTTATATATATGTTATCCGAGTTTAGCTATGTAAATTATCATAATAATAGGATTACATTATTTATTGTCATGTATGATAAACATTAAAGTCATGCATTGATATTTGTGGAGAATGTAATCTATTTCTGATTATTTGATAGTGTACTATCTGAGTCTTTGATGATGTGGACTATCACCACCATGGAGTACCTTACTGAAATGAATGGATTTGAAATGTTTTGCTGATTTTAATACATTAAATATTGATTTGAAAATCGACTAGTTTGATTAGTTAAATTAGTTTTTACTTATTTGTAGCATTAACATGTTTGGAAATACAAAACTATATTGTAAAATTATTCGAACAATTGTTTGTTTCTATTTCGTTGCATACTATAATTATCATTCACTAAATATTAACTCATCCCACATTTGTTCTATTTTTTTTAGATCCTTAGATATTTGTAGTTGATCCAAACTTTGGTATATTTTCCTTAGAGGATATATCTTTTTATTTGTTATTTTGACATCTGTTGGGTATGTCTAATCTTTGTTTCCCTAGGGTTAATTATTATTGTAATTGCTTGAACAATGTTATTGATTTCTTTCTGTAGAGACTTCATAGTTTGCTTGTGTGATTTTACTAATATTTTTGATTTATGAGTATTGAATATTCAAATATTATCTTATTGGATTAGTAAATATTGAGTTTTTTTACTGTCATTAGAATTATATTTTTTGTTAAGATTTGCATGAATTAATATAATATTAATTTATGTGCCGAATGTCGAATCAAGATCAACTAGGACAAAAATAAAGCATCGGGTCGAACTCTTCTTTAGTGTCAAGGTAATAGCTATGAATAGCCATCGACTTTCGGGAAAGGGTTTCATGCAGGTGAGTTGCAGCCTGCAATCCGAACTGAGGACAGGTTTTTGGAATTAGCTCACCCTCGCGGGATCTGGGAAAAGCATGAAAAAAAAGGCTCGAATTATACAATCCCTCCGTCGCCCTAGAATGAAAGGGGCGATCTCGTTGATTTTCATCGTGACAGTTTTCATCAGTAAATTATTTGCAAAGCAAAGTTATTAATATATAGTAGTAATTTGCGGGGATTTTATTTTGATACCTTACTTCAAGGAATGGAACTTTTTTGAGTCTCATATGCTTAGAATAGCTCATTACAAGCTCATAAAAAATCAGATACAATCTCGTTAATGTTGCCCTCAACCAAATGCATACACACCTTTTTAAGAGTATTGGATCTTTTCTTGGATCTATAGTTGAATATAAATTGACGAAGCTGTAACCATGGACAACAAAGATTAGATACATTGATAAGAGAGTTTTTTTTTTTTTTTTTTTGTCCGAGAGATTCTGAATTTTAAAGTTTTTCATTAAAAAAATTCCTAATTTTATAAATTAAATAAAAAGTATAATAATACAACTTTAAATTTGTTATGTAGAATTTAATTTCTATAAACACGTAAGTTGGTTAAAGAATTATATATATATAATTGTTTTTAAAAAACCTATTTTAATGGGGAGATTAAAAATTTTCCTAAGTTTAATAGTAAAGTATACTTGTGAATAGAAATTCATGTTTAAACTCTTATTTTCACCCAAAAAAAGGGGAAAATAAGATTCGCTTACATTAAATATGTATACTTAATTAATTCAATAAAAGAAATTATACTTAATTAATTCAATAAAAGAAATAACATTCAACACCAATGTATAGAGAATTATAAGATTTTTTATCAATTTTTTTTATTTTAATTGATTTCTAATTGAGTAAATTAAATTAAATAATTGATCAATTTTTAATTTTATTGATATGATCAATGGCCAGTTGCTATTATGAAAACATTGGATATTACCAAGAAATGACTTAAATATGGACAATAGAGAACATGATGTAAATTCCAAGGTTGACTTATCTATGAGTTGAACGTTAGGTCTAGGGAAGGCGTTGCTTTATACAAATTAAGTCTAAATTATTGTCATATCTAATTCTACAAGAAGTTCCTCCCTTGCAATCATCACTCATTAGCCAATACAAAAAAAATCCTCCAGTCATTGCCAAGTCAAGTTGTCCCCAAATGTAAACAAAATTGGGTTCCTCCAATACCATATCAACATCACTTTCAAGAAATTCAATAAGTTGATGTCACATCTAAATTTCATATGACAAGTCCCCAACTAGCCACAGCAAACACTTGCACTATGCATCTCTTCAGCATTAAATTATTAAAGTAGGCATTATATTTATATTATTTTTCACAAATTATTTTTCTTCCATCTAATGCTACCCCATATCACACTCGCTCTAGATCCCACCACCACATCATCAAACCTTCCCCTAAACCACCTTGTAGGATTCCCAACCAAGAGCCTGCCCTGAATCAACAGCAAACCCAACACAGATTATTATTATTAAAAAATAAAATAATTCTAATAAATTATTTGATGATTAAAAAAGCTTTATTTTTTTTACCAGACCATTTGATATTTCAAATTTATTTTTGTTTGAATTCGATATCTTTAATTAAGTTATAATGATGTGTAACCAGCTAATCTATATCTCCTGTGGTTTTTTTTAATAAAAAAAAAAGCACCTTTTAAAAATGGTCTTTGGTCCATTTGCCATCATCCCACCCTTCCATCAGCTTCCTCTCCTTCCTTCCTTCCTTCCTTCCCCACCACCGCCACCATCACTGATACACCAAAATCCCTTCTCCATTTTTTATCCTTTAGATCTTTATCCTTGACTAGTCTCCATCTCCATCAGCTCCACCGAAAGTCTTAATCTTTTTCTTTCTTCTAAAGAAAAAAAAAAAAAATCTCAGTCCTGAAATTTCCATTTCTTTACCAAACTTCACATCCAAATTTCATTCCCATTTGCAACTCGTATTTCACTTTCTTGTAGCACTTCCCCACTTCGTTCTCCACTACAAGATTTGAGTGACCAATAATTTCTGTTTCTTGCTTATTTTGAGTAGTTAAAGTAAGCAGTGGTCGCTTTCGTGTTATTGAAAATGTATATATTGTTTCTTTATTAACTTTCTTGATTTCTTAATGCCAGCAGATTCTTGGGTGCCAAGATGGATCTGATACCAATACAATCCACATCCCGCTATGATGTTGGATTGATTTAGTCAATTCATTGCCCCAACAATGAAAAGGTCCGTCCGTCCACTCTTTAGCATTCTGTTGCTAATTGTCTTTGCTACCACCCTTAGCTTTCGGATCCTGCTTCGCCGTGGTGGTGGCGTTGTCAGCTTATTTGGGCTGGAAACCAACGTAGTATTCCACCCACCAGCCCCAGTTTTCAACTATACACTGTTAAAATATGCTGCCATTGATATAGGTGAAGCTAAAGTTAAGCAAGAAATAGAACAGTTACTAGAAGGTAACTTTGCTAGTCAGGGTAGGTATAGGACCTTCGCTACTTGGAGAAGGTTCAATCATCATGATATGAAAGCTAGCTCTTCCAGGGGCATACCCGTAATGCTTAGATCCCCAGAGTTTTATCGGTATTGGTTAGATTTTAGGAGAGTATTGCATGATTGGGCTCGAGCCAAGAGGTTTCATCCTGATATAATGAATGAATTGGTAGGCCTTGTAAAGAATCCAATTGATAGGAATGATGGGTTGGTGGGTTCAAATAGGAAATATAGTTCTTGTGCCGTAGTTGGGAATAGTGGCATTTTATTGAAAAAGGATTACGGGAAGTTGATTGATGGTCATGAGGTTGTAATTCGATTGAATAATGCAAGGACAGAGAGATTTGAGCAACATGTTGGGTCTAAAACTAATATTTCCTTAGTAAATAGCAACATATTGCATCTTTGTGCAAGGAGGCAAGGATGTTTTTGTCACCCGTATGGTGGAAATGTCCCCATGGTTATGTATATTTGTCAACCGGTGCATTTCTTGGACTATGCTGTTTGCAATTCGTCTCACAGGGCGCCTTTGATTGTCACTGATCCACGGTTTGATATGTTGTGTGCAAGGATTGTGAAATACTACTCCTTGAAACGGTTTGTGGAGGAGACAGGGAAGTCGTTGGATGAATGGAGCTCTGCACATGATGGTGCTATGTTTCATTACTCTTCTGGTTTCCAAGCTGTAATGCTAGCTGTGGGGATCTGTGACAAAGTTAGTATATTTGGATTTGGAAAATCAGCTTTAGCTAAGCACCATTATCATACAAATCAAAAGAGCGAGCTTAAGTTACATGATTATGAGGCGGAGTATGATTTTTATCACGATTTGGTGAACGTTCCTCAGGTAATACCATTCATTTCGGACAAATTTAAGTTTCCTTCTGTGGTGATTTATCAATGAATATTGTTTCTGGTTAAATCTTTTTGTTTATTTGAAATCAGAATTTGTTTTCAAACTCTAGTTGTACTGTTGTAATTGTAATCACTTCCACAAAACAGTAAAAGAGAATACAGTTGTTGAATATCTGTTGCATATTTTGACCTTGGACTAATACCAAATGTAATATTTGTCTAGAATATGAATTCAAGATTTGGTTTCCTGATTTCTTCTATTGTTTTCAACATGCCTTTATTGAATTCTTCATATTCTCGTGTATGAACTTATTGCTGATCATTTCCTATATAGCTTAGATGTGTTCATTTGGTGTTTTACAGCATTGACAAATGGGGGAACTATATAGTACACTTAAATTGACAATCACATCTGCGAAATTGGCTTATCAAGTTCATAACTTTTATAAATTTCTGAGATATTATATGAAAATGCTGAGAAATTATATTTCGCTTTTGGGTATTGCTGTTTTGAAATCCAACATTTGGACTGCAACACTAACTCTCCTTTATTAGTTCTTGTAGAGCATGAAAGGATGAATTTCTATGCAATGCATTTGAGCCGCATATTAGGTTTGTTTTTTGAAGTGGATAATAACCATTTCATCACTTGCGAACGCAGTTTTCCATTGCCTGTTATATCACAAATCATATATCATTCTAGCTTTTACAATGAGTAGAAGTTTCTTATTTGTTGCTTTGACTATATGGACTTTCACTATGGGATAATGGCCAACTAAATTTTCAATATTTGTTAAACCGGATTAAAGTCTTGACCTGAGCAGTTGGTTTAATAGCACCTGTATAATTATAATTTTTTAAAACTCCAAACTTAAAAATTTGTGAATTGTGATCTTAAAGGATAATTTCCATTTTGTTGAGATTCTTGGTCATAGTTCGTTTACTCCACTTGATCTTTTTATAAGTACCTCTTCCTTTTGTTTTGCTATCGAAATGACTGTTGCTCTTTGATTTAGTATTTCCTAATCTGATGAAGATTGTATTTAAAAAAGGGAGAACTAGGTGCAAATTAAAGCTAGAATTATTACATAGATGATATTCTATTACAGATACAGCAGATTGCCTATATACAACAAAATCCATCAGCATCATCTTACACTAGAACCCTAGTAAGCCCTCTGTACACTTCTACCTCCATGCAGGAAAATGGCAAAAGCAAAAGAAAACCATCAGTCAAGTCATGCGAAAACATTCCTAGCCTATTTTCTGACTTTATGGTGCTGCATTGTCCATAACCGCATCCTTCTCCTCGTACTTGACTCCCACTAGGAACCTCATGCTTGTCTGCAATTCCAACACATACCAAAACAAAAAGTTGGATCTATATGAGCTGCAATTAACACCACTGGATACAGAGCATTATTAGTACCTGTTTTGGTTCATAAACAGCATGCTCATTGTATTCCAAGGGACTATCTTTATGCTTTGATTATATCAAGCGGCCGCATGGAACCTTGATGTCATCTTTCCACATGAAGTGTTCTGATTCATCTGTTTTCTTTCTCCCCTAACCCTTGACTCCAATTGTCTTCTCTTCCAAGTATTTTGTGTCCTGCAGCAACAAACAAGCATCGGATTTTTCGTGATCTTTGTTAAATTGAATTATCACTTCGTTTGGGATTAACAACATACCTCTGGTGGGCCTGAAACCTCAGTGACCTGGTCTCCAAGAGAGACAACAGCCAGAACCAAGAATCCGTCTGGCCTATCTACAGCAGTAAAACCATACCTAGCAGCCTCTACGGCAGCATCAGAGCAGACAATTGCCTTGCCAAAGTATTTATAAATCAAACCTTTTCATCAGCAGAACATATATATATATATATATATTACAAAATAAAGCATATGGTTGCCATATAACCGGGCACGGGAAGAGAACAGACTGATGCCAAGAACCCTTTCTGCAAATGTCTTAACAAGTTTGAGCGTCGTGTACCTGGAAGAGTGACAAAAAGAATAAGAATACCATAAAATGCAGGCTTATAGATTAATTTGATGAATTAGGCTTGAAACTTACCACACCATAAGAGGACTTTGTTTGGCAACTTCTTTATTTCATCCAAAGAAGGACAAGCGCTTGGTTCAACGGCAAGAACATTCTCAACTGATACTCCATAATCCTAAATCCAAGAAAATCAATTACAAATTGTTAAGGTGTTTGACAAACGAAATTGGAGAAAGGAATTCATTGAGTTTTGCTGCTTACAAGATCTCCAACTCTGATAGGTTCATAAGTTGTTTCCAGGTATTTCACAATCATTTTGTAGTCATCAGAATCTTTCTCAACTGGAGAGATTGAGCACCCCAACTTCTTGTATCGATCTGATAGCGGGTCATCAAGGGTTGAGCCAGACATATCTCCTATAAGATGTGATGCCACAGTTGTATCCCGGACAGCCTCAAATGCTGCAGCAGCCTTTGAAGAAAATCCACAATATAAATTCTTATATAGAAGAATATTCCGATATCATATGCACTTGATAAAAGGCTAGTATCAGGTTACATGATCTGCAAGTTCATCATAGTCCCTGAGGATCAAAGGTCTAGTAGATTGCAGAAGCGTAAACCATTTCTGGTTATAATCTGACCAAACAGCTTCAGCCTTTTGTCCAGTCGCTTTTATTGTTTTCACTGCTTCTACAAACTGAAGTAGGACCTCCTCACCTGCATGTGATCACTTAGTCATATACGTGAACGATGGCAGGGAACTAGGAAGGAAAGAACGTTAGAAATTCGTACATGTTTTTAAGTGGTGACTGGAAAGTATCCCCATTGGTAGATCAGGAATGTCTAAGCTCATCGCCATTAGGGCATACCTGCGTCGAAACAGCATTTCAAGAACCCCAATTTGAAAGAAAATGTGCAAGAAACAAATAAGGACTATACCGATAAATTTCCTGACTGCACAAAATCTTCATAAAGTAGGCAATCTTGGAGTCAAGCTTGCAATGTGCAGCTGCAGCTCCTAGCTGCCTCAGACCAAGCACTCCTTGCCTCGCATCAACTCCATCATCCTATATATCCACATAAACAAAAATCTCTATCAAACATAAGGTAATCCAAACTATTTACCTATCTTGTGAACTTAGAAACTGTACCATGTCAATAGCATAGAATTTTAATCTTTTCTTTTCAAACTTTTTTTCTCCCTCCCACGGTTCAAACTCATTTCCAGTGATTTCTTCAAACAGCCTTGCAAACTCCTTAATAGCATTATCCACATTTTCCCACTCTTCAAGCCTCTCCTCCGCATTTGCATCATCACCTACTCTCCCTTTCTTGTAGTCTAGATGTAGGTTGCTCTCAGGTACCACAATCAGTTGAATGATACAATAGCTGCAACAAGTTAACCCAAAATGTAACTTCTGATAGTTGATCAAAAGAAGCATAATTCTAAATGGTTCGTCCATGTTACTTGTTTATTTCTCGAACCATGTCATAAAGGGATAAGGCACAGTTGTACATGATCCCTTATCTTTCGAATATCTGCCCATCTCGTTCCTGCAATTAACTGTCCTTATGAACTCCTCTTTTGCCATATAGTTTGGGCTGCGTTCACAGGTAAATTATTGCGACTAAAAATGACAAGAAGAACTTTCATTGACAACTGAATAACTAGAAAGAGTCAAAATATACTTCTGCTTGCTAGGGTCTTGTTTATCCCATGGAATTCCTTTGCCATAAACAGCAAGATCAGACACAACGTCATTAGCTTCAAGAGGCTGAGGTTCTTGCTTCTCAATGCTGTCAAGCAGCCATTCTTCCCTCAGTACAGGTATGGTCCTCTCACTTCAAGAAAAATTTTCAAACATAGATGTTAATATCATATAACGCCTCATTTACAGAATAAAATAACTATGCCCCTTTTTCACTTTCTGAAGAATTTGTATCATAGAATATTACATCTAATCTAATCTAATCTATGTTACTAGAGTTGAGATTATGAAATCATTTATTTGATATCTATTTAAAGACTCCAGCATAGTCCATTTAATTAGTAGAGTTTACTCCTTCCTTATCCACCAGAATTTGATTCTTGAAACCATCATCCACGAAATAAATTCCTTCGAATGCAATCAGGCCATGGAGTGCGCCTTGAATATCTACTAGGGAGATGCATTGGAAAAAAAAAAAAAAAAAGGTCCACCATAGCTAGTAGCTATTTATAATAGCATAGATATTTCATTCATTATTTCATGAATAGCACAATTTAAGTCTGTCATCAATAAAAACAGCAATAGGGGCTTTTTAAAAAAACACTTTCACAGTCTAAAGGAAAATCTATTGCTCTTTATATTAATGCATATTTGACTAGTGAAGCTTAAGAAATTTCTGTGCTCACATTGCTTCAGAGAGCTTGGAAGATCCACCATGCTCTCGCTCCGTAGACGAAACAACTAGGCAAGACACACCTACAGAAATATATGCACTGAGGGTGATAAGAATGCTATCATAATATCATACATAGATTACACACAACAATCCAACCATTTCAAAAGCCAAACAGGGTGAAATGAATTTAAGTTTACCAATAACAGAACTGGAGACCTTCCCTCCTCCATGTTTCTCAATAACTTTTTTCCAGTAATTCTGCATTAATCAATCAATGAAAATGCTTAACTAATTGCCAATGCAGTAATATACCAAGTGTTCATTCGTATTTAAATCAACACTGGACACTGAACCATGACAATAACAGTGCATACATGTGTTTGAGAAAGTCGCCCGATTAAGAAATCAGCACTCCTGCTAAAGGATTCGCAAGGGCACCTAAATCCTTATTCGTCCAGCGGCCAGGGTCCTGATACTCCTTTAGCAACTGGAGACCACATAACAAGACAGCTCAATATGATGAATTAACATTTTCAGGCATATGTACATATATTTCTTTTGGTTAATTTGGCTCCCTAAAGTCAACTGCATTACCACTAAACTAAAGTCTCACTAAGGATAAAAAACATAGTGGAAAGTTGTTTACATCTGCAATGGGGGAGTTTAGAGCAGAATCAGATAATCTGATAGGCTCATCTTTCCTTGGTGGATTACTTGTTTTGAAAGTGCAACTAGACCACTCACTATAAAACCCTTTGCAAGAATACCTCGTTCCATCAAATTCCAAGTTACAGTCACATAATGGACATGTCCCTAGTGCCCCAAGAAACAACAAATCTCGGCTGTTAAAGAAAAACAAGAAAGAGGGTAGCTAATTAAGTACTGAAGAAAAATGAATTAAGTTAATAATAAAGCAAGCTAATTAAGGTTGTATTAACAAACCATTTGATGATAAGAGCACCATCAGGCCAGAGGAATCTTGGTCATTCATCTTTAGTATTTCTCTCATTGGAGTTACAGAGAGATGCTCTCTAATCCCTTCAGAGATTTCGTCATATTCTTCCGCAATGCCTGCCTTAGTTTTCCCATCAGTAGCATGGCCACTTTTGTTTTCGCTTTTTGGCTTCTTGGGAGATTGTTCTCCTTCTCGTCCTTTGTTCTCTGCCTTCTGCTTCCTCTTCATCACCTTAGTACCTTCATCTGCAGCTGGTGCATGAGCTTAAGACCTTGTTTCATGGACCTTCGCACGTTCCATTTAACAAAATCACATACAACACTCAACTATTCAACTACTTAATCAAAACCACAAAGGAGGATAGTGGCAAACCTTCATATTGGTTTCTTTCTATGCAAAACCGCAGAATTCTCATAACTCCAAGCAACTAGTATTATCTTCCCACTCCATTTCCACTCAACGTTACCAAGATCCGGGTAAGAACAACCTCCTAAATAGGACACGTAAATGCTTACGTTGCCAACATCATAACTGCTGTGTCTTCCTATGAAAACAACATGTGTACAATGGTTTATACCCTGCTGCCATGTCTCCACCTGGTTACTTTTCAAAGGCTGAATCTTCGACGTGGAGTGACTAGCTGGTGTTTTATAGCGGTTTTGATCTGTGCACATGCAGCATTTGGAGCCTTTCCTGTTCTGGTCTATCTCTCTTATGCAACTTGGCAAATTCGTGGCCGCATGGATTAACACTTGGGTGTATGATCAAACAACTACAGAGACAACAATCAGCTAATTATCTCTTGAGGGCAAGGCTTGAGGGTTACATTCACCGATTGGACTCGTATTGCTAGAGGTTAGATACTCTAGAATCTCCATTTCGTGCTTTATTTTTGAAAATTTATTTTTGAAGAATCAATATCATTTGAAATTATATGTTAATTTGGAACAATTCAATCGGTTACTCAATTCTTTTCAAATGGTTTGATACAAAATGATACTAATTTCAGTATTGTGAATTTTCAGTTTTTAATCTTTAATTTTTCATATTATTAAAAAATAAGTTTTTATTTTTCATTTCTTAAAATAAAATAAAATAAAATTTAAAAATTTTATTTTAATTAATTAAAATTACAATAAATAATTATATTTAATTAGAAATAATTATAATTTATATATTGATTATTAAATTAAAAAATATTTTGAATATTAATAATTTGTAATTAATATTAATAAATAATTTAATTATTAATTACAATAAAATAATATTTATTAATGGCACATTTTAATTAAGTAGTTTTATTTTAATTAAATTAATAATTAAAATATTTATTTATTAAAAATATATAATAGAAGTATTTGTAACAATTAATATATTTTCATCAATTTGATTGAAAATTTTCATAATCTGAAAATCGATACCTCTATGAATTAATATTGATAATATTCTGAATTAATAAAATTAGTTTGATTCAATTCAAGAGTTTCATGCATATGCCTAATCACTAAACATTATGCACTTTTTTCTCTATTTTGTTCTCTGAAGAAATTTTTATATATATTTCCTTCATTTGTAAAAAAATTCTCACTATTCCCTTTTGAGATATCTCAAAATAGATATTCACTTTCATTAAATCAAATATATTTATAATTAATCTTTTTAATTTATCTTGATTAATTATTAATTTATTTTTTCATTAAATATAATTAAGAATATAAATTAAAAAATGTACTATAAATTATAAATTGACATATTCACCTCAAATATATTTTTTTAAGCAATATAAAAAATTAGAAGTGAGAACTTTTTACGACATAGGGAGTAATAAGAAAGACACTATTATTGCATAATTCCGTCCAAATCAATGAACTAAACTGCACGCTAATGCTATAGCAAAAGAAAAACAGTCATAAAACTGAAATCCTTGCTTGCAAGGTTTGAATCTTCTCCAACAATAAATTCTCATCTCTGGATGCATTAACACCAACACCACCACTCTCAATCTCTCTTTATCCTCTGCTTCACTTTCTATCTCTTTTTCAATCCAAAATTTTTTAATAATTGGTGAAACAGATTGTTTTGGAGAGATTTCAATGAGCTTAACAAGGGTAGATTCGCATATCTAATTATCACATGTTTATTATCATGATTAAATTGCAGACCTTTTCACACAATTCATGACTCATGCAAACCATAACCACTTGGTTGGCAAATTGATGCTCTTTCGTCCTCTACATCAATTTAAGGGGAGATGTTGGCAAAAGATTATGTGCTTATCTTCATTGACTACATCTATCTAATGATAGGATTATGACAAATTATAACCTTAATGATTTTGGGTATATATTCTTTCCTTTTGTGCATATATCTTCCTAATATATCTAGTTAATCAACTTCATTTACAGTATTTTATTGTATTCGAAAAATTTTTAGATGAACTCAATTCGCCAATTAAAATTATGGATCTTTTATTATATATCTAATATGTGACATTATATTTTTAAATTTTATTAAATTAGAAATACACAAACTTGTGCACTAATTAATTATAACTAACTATTATTTTTTTAAGATTTATTATATTGGATATTAAATGCTAGTTATCTAATAATAGTTAATTATAATTAATTAGTGCACATGTTGTGTATATCTAATTTAATAAATTTTTTAAAAATAATATCACATATCAGATATATAATAAAAAATTTATAATTCTAATTGGCAGACTGGATTCACTAAAAATTTTCTCATTGTACTCTTGCAAAGAAAGAGAAAAAGTTTCTTCTATGCATATTTGCTTTTGTTAAATATTTTCAGAAATTACCCCTTTAATATTTTTTCTTCTAATATGATTCTACTAGTTATTAAAAATGTTTGTGTTCGTCCTAAAATCCATTAGTCAAAAAGAAGTTTTTTGGTAATCAATAAAAAAAAACATGAATTTTAATACAATTTGAAAGTTTATGCTTTTGAATAATGATTATTTTTATTTTTTAACCAATTTTTTCATTTGCAATTGCAAAATAAATTTCACATTTTATCAAGATTATATATATAAAGTAAGAAATTTTGAATAGTTACCCTCAAAATAAAAAGTGGATTCCATAAGAGAAAATATGAAATTTTTGGGCCAATCATATATTTTGCTGGCGCAGAAAGGACAAATAGGAAAATAAACAAAGCCTACTCTCGTCGAACTCACCCCGCAAACGCGTATAACAGCTTCTCGCGTCGTTTTTCATTCTTAAAACTGCCTTGTAATTTTCGCGAAGAACACAAGAAAGAATCACCGGTCAAGGTCTGCTTAACATTTCATCAAAGGCCTTTCAGTATTTTTATTTTCAAATTCTGATCTTAGGGATTTTGCAGGTTTTGCTTTTTGTTTGTGCGGGAATTGGATTCTTGTTTAGGTTTTTTTTTTTTAATCTTCTTAAATTACTGTTAAAGTAGAATCAGTAGAAATTATGTAAGAATTGAACTAGGTGGTACTTGAGTTTTTTATCCCCATTTTCGTTGAATAAAATGGGTTTTTAATTAGGTCATTATGGTTTAGTGTATCGAGTGAGGTGAAATTTACATAATTCTTTATATGAAGTCAATAATTATGTTGGCTACTCGATATTCATTGGTTATTTTTAATGGCTGTATCATGGGCACAATTTCACAATTTAACATTGCTTTTGCTTTGGTCTCAGTTTTAGATGTCCAAATTGAAAAGTTATGTTGTTGGAAGATTTAGGAGGCACCATAATCTGGTTAATGCTAAAATAATCAATGAGGAGGTGTTCGACGAGTGTCTGAACGTGATCAGCATTGCCCTTCTCCTATCCGATGTCCAATTCAAGCTTGTTCAGGACATGCTAACCCATGTGAAGAATGTTGTCAATCTTGATGATACGGCTGCTAACCTTGTCAAACAGCGCAAGATCATCCAGCAGGTCATTCTTCTTTCTCATTTATTATTTTTTCCATGTGCAGTCTCGATTGAAGTTTAAGTTTACTGATTATTGTCGGTAATATTTAAAGAGCTCTGCAAAATGTTCGATCCGGATGTCAGGCCAACTTTTTCTCCTACAAAAGGGGAAACAGCTGTAGTAATGCATGTTGGTTTACAAGGTATATTTCCTTGTCTGTGTTCTTAATGCCATTAGTTGTAATCCAGCAGGATGGTTATATTCCTTTCCTATTCCTACATTCTTCATCTGTTTGTGGAAAATTTTCAGGGTCTGCTAAAACCAGTGCATGCGCTAAATATGCATATTATCATCAGAAAAAAGGTTGGAGACCTGCTCTAGTCTGTGCTGATACTTCTAGAGTATGTGCATTTGATCAACTGAAGCAGAATGCCGTAAAAGCTAACATTCCAACTTATGGAAGGTACTAATGCAAAAGAAAATTGAAAATTGTAATCAATTCATCAAGGCACTACATGCTGCTAATAGTTAGTTGCTGAGTCTTTTATCATTAAAATGTATCTTTTGGCTCAATTTTACCTACAGTTACACGTAGCCTGATCCTGTGAAGATTGCCGTGGAAGGAGTGGAAAGATTTAAGAAGGAAAACTGTGATCTCATAATTGTTGATACCAATGGGTGCCATAAACAGCCAGAAGCTTCTCTTTTTGAAGAAATATGCCTACTTTATGAAACAGTGGTATCATTTTTGGTTTTAATTTATAGCTCTTGTGATCTTGCTATAAATTAATTTGTGTATTTATGGAAAATTTATGAAAACATTATATAACATATATATGTGCTATTAAAATCTTTTTTTTTTAGGGTTTCCATCTTTCAGAAACCAGATATTGTTGTATTTGTCTTGGATAGCAGCATTGGTGAAGCTGCATTTTATCAAGCTCAAGCATTCAAGCATAGCGTTGGAGTTGAAGCTGTGAATGTTACCAAAATGGATGGTCATGCAAAGGGTGGTGGCGCGCTTAGCTCGTAGGGAATAATTTTGTTTTGTAGACTCTCTAACTATTCCTGAAATCATCAATCTAAAATAATTTTGCTTTTTATAATATTTTACGTAACATTTGCAGGGTTGCAGCAGCAAAGAGCCCTGTTATATTCATTGAAACAGGAGACACATGGATGATTTTGAAGTTTTTGATGTTGAACCTTTTTTCATTCGCCTTTTAGGTATTGATGACCTTTTCTGCAGTTTGACTGTTCTGCTTGGATGCTGTTCTAATATTTTTGCGAGTACTTAGATAATGATAAAACTTCCATTCAGGCAAGGGTGACCGGTTTGGATTTGCGAATGATACAATTCACGCTATCATTACTGTGGATCGACAGTCTAAGACTGACCTTTATAAAACGATTGGAGAAGCAAATTTTAGCACAATGATTGTGTACAAGTTATACCAGGTTTTTGTCTTGTTCTGTTATAATTTAACTCCTCGTGTACCTCTGTGCTGCATGGTCATGTTAGATAAACTGAAATGTTAAAATTCTAATCAAGCATTTTATATTCTAATTCCCAATCCCAAATAATAATAAATTTTTATGAAATACATCTGTTGGTCGGTTTTCCCCGTTCCGTTCGTTTATGTTTTGTAATTTCGTGCAGGTACTTTTAATGAATCCACGATATGTTGCAGTAGTCTCTAAGATTGCACAAGCAACACCCCCCAAAAAAAATAAATGAATAAAAACAAACCAACCAAAATCAGTGAAATAAGCAAAGCTTTCAGTAAAATAGCCAATCATCCATTGAAAAAAGTGTGAAAGTAAATCAGTATGCCCCATCTCAAGTCAAACCAAAACTTTCTATAATAGCAAAACCCAATTCAATTAGCTTTGAAATAAAGAGGAAGAAAAGGAAGAAACTCACAATTAGGAAGAGGTGAGTCAGTACCAACAACATTGATTCTGATCTGGGAATTAACTAACAATATCGCTTTGATGAATGTTTTTAGTCTATAGAAGTATACATCAGTTTAGTTCAGCTAATTCATTTACAAAGAAAGAAGAAAAAAAAAACTCAAAAAAAAAAATGTGCAATTAAAAAAAAATTGATATGGCCAGGCAAATCGACAAAATGCACGTAATTTCTTACAGCATATATTTAGCTGCATCAAATATCACACTTCAAAACAAAGTCAATTATTGTCTTTTACAAATGTACAAATGAGCAAGAACATCAAAATTAAGTTAATAAAAAAAGGTGGAATAAAATGGAGTACCTTGTGAAGCGCTGGATTCTTGCAACCATCCATGATTCAGAGAAAAAATCTGTGACCACCAAAGAGATTAAATAGGAATCAAATTAAACAAATAAATTTAGTGTAAAAATAACCCCAGAATAGCAGGTTAATGCAACAAATGAAGACTATGAAGAATTAATTACGAACTAAAACAGAAATAAGAATTTGCAACAACTTTTTTGTTAATGCAACAGATGAAGACTATGAAGAATTAATTACGAACTAGAACAACAATCGGCAATTATAGATTCTACATGCTATGTAAAACGAAAGGGCTCAACATCAACATGAAAATAAAAGAAAGCTGTGAAAATAAAGTAGAATTACTAAAATAATAACCTGGAGGAGGGCAGGTTATTAAGAAATCTGTTTTTCACATTGGTTGTCTTTCATTTCTTCAATCAAAAGCAAAATCCCAATTCCTAATTTAATTCTTCACTTAAATGATCCATTTCCCACCTAGGATTTTCAAAATGAGCATTGCCACCGCCACCTCTAATGGCAGCAACTCTATTCCACATCAAGATCCCGCCTCTAACTTCCCCAACCTTGCCCGCAACTGCTCCTCCCTGACGCCTCTGTCATCCGAGGAAGAACACAAAGTACACCAGGGTTAATCTTCACGGGCATGATGTTGGCGCTGACCAAGCTAATAAGCCTGCAAAATGGCGCCAGCGTGGCTAATCTTCTTCTTCATTCGAACCATGAAAGTAGCATACCACTTCTTCTTTCAATAGTAGGGGTGTAAGTTTCACAGTATCTAACTGGCATACTGCCAAAACCACACCATCAATATCGATAAATACTGATATCGATCAATATTTCGGTATTAAAATTCAAATTTTGGTGCTATAGATATCGATTTTGATTTTTTGAAAATTTTAAACGGTATACCGTTAGTAAAACCATTAGAATATATTTATTTTATTAACAAAAATGTGTTTGTAATGTTATATTGTGACTTGAATTATGATGTTTTATTTATTGTTTGTATTGATTTGAAAAACATTATTTTTATTAATTTAAAAAACATATTATAAATTTAATATCGGTATCGAATATTACCAATACCGCATTATATTGATGGTATCGATTTTTACTGTTTTTATCTTTAACGGTATTAGCATTATATTTCTACAGTATCAGTGTTATGCTTTATTGTAAAAAGTAGCCGCAGTATACCAATTACACCTCTAATCAATAGGAAGCAAAAGAAGATGAACAGAAAGAGGAAGTGGGAGAGGATGATAAGAGGCATGCCATTTAAAACTACGTCGTTTTTCCTTCTAGAGGAAGGGGAATGCGGAGGCAAAAAAGACATTTGGACGTAAACATCCTCCAACCCAGGCCACAACGTCGTTTTGGCAGGGGATTTGGTGGGGCAGGCGTGAAAATACAAAATTACCCACATGCAATCAATCATATCTGCAAATTGCCACAGTGCGATTGACTGTGATTTTACTGTTCATCCCCAGCGCTTACATGCATACTAAGTGAATACTAGCGACCAATTGTGAGTAAAAAATAAAAACAGCTATAAAATGTAATATTTAGAAGATAATATAAAAATTATAAATAACAATAGTAGAAATAATTAAAAAAAATATATGTAAAGAGAGGAAATAAAGCAATCTATGTATTGATAATAAAAGATAGTATAATTATTACAAATATCATTGTCAGCGAAAAACAAAAGTAATGCATGAGAACTGTGAGAATGAAGGGGCCGTGCAATATTCATCGAAAGCGAGATTTCACGGAAGAGAGGAAGAAACATAGATTTATTAATAAGTTAAATAAAAAATAAAAAATATAGTAGAAAATAAGATAAAGTCATCAATTGTTATACCTTGTACATGGTTTTTTAATAAAATTATATCAAATATTTCACAATGACGAGACATAATTTACAAACTAGGAAAAAAAAATATCTTAATTTGCCAAAATGATGATGACAAAGGACCATCAACATGGGCAGACAGGAAGAGCTAGACCAATGAGGCATGTTTTCTTAGCTAGGGAACAAAAAATGGGCAGGGAAATCCATGGAGCTCCACAAACAAAATCGGCCCAACGGCCTATGAAGTCTGCACAGCCCAAAGAAAGCTGGACCCAGGAACACAGTGCTGGTGTACGGCGTCGTTTCGCAAGAACAATAAGACAGTTGCAGAGACAGACAAACAACTTCCCCTTTTTCATACATTAATGCCATCGCTCCAACACAGAGGCAAATGCCCAGAATTATCCAAGAAATTACGAAAAAAACCCAAATAAATTGAACTGTTCAAAGTGTGTTTCACTTTTATAATATTTATATAAACTAGATTTTGCTGTTAATTAAAATAATTATTAGACATATAAATTAGTTATTTTTTTATTCAATATTTATATAAATAAATATAATAAATTATAAATAATTAAAAATTTTCTAAAATAAATAAAAAATAAACCTTTAATAAATATAATTTTTATGAATAACTGAATAAAAAATTAAGACAAAATAATAAAAAATTAAATTTAAAAATTAAATAAAAAATATTTAAAATTAACAAAAAATTAAATAAAATAACATCAAGAAATAAAGAAGATATTTTATCACTCATCATCAGTATACATATCCATTGTAACAATTAAAATGTAAAAATAATATTACGATAATATTTCTATTTATAAATATATTTAAAAGAAATTGTATAATAAAATTCTAATTCCATAAGAGATGCATGTAAACTATATTCTTAGTATAATTTTTTATATTTTTTTTTATTTTATGAGATATGTGGTTGATATTTAAATCTCTTTAGAGAATACTACATATAATTTCCTATATAAAAAAAAATTTATGGTAAATAAAATTCAACATTTGGTATTATTTAACTTTAAATTTTATGGATGGTCACGACAAAACAGATACGTATTATAAATTATTTTCTTTTAAATTAAAAAAGTACCATGCATGTTTAGCTATAAAAAGAAGAATTTTTAGTAAAAATATTTATTGTCTTGCATGTTGCCTCATGATCATTTTAGTATATATAATATTTTCACATAAATTCTTATAAACCATTCTACTATTATACAAGTCATTTGATAAACCAAATTTAAATTATATTTTTTTTTAATTTTAAAATTTAGAAAATACAGTAACACTAATTTAAAGATATAAATATCTTTGTACATTATTCTAGTTACTTAAAATAATTAAAAATTTTTAAAGATTAAAATAATATATATTATTTCAATTATTTCAATATTCATAAATTTTACAAATTGAAATAATAATTAATTCTATAAAAATATTAACTATTCAATTAAAATTTATAATTTAAGACTATTATTGTCAATTAAAAAAATTATATACCCTTTTATATCCATAAAAGTTTTTTTTTCTAATTATCCATTATTATAAATAGTATAGTATAATATAGATTTCAAATATTATAAATTTTAAAATTGAATGATAATTATTTCTATAAAAAAATATTATTCATCCAATTAAAATTTATAACTTAAGGTTACTATTGTCAATTTTAAAAAAATTTCACATACTTTTATGTCCAAAAAAGTTTTTTCTAGTTAACTACTTTTATATATAGTATAGATAGGTAAATTTTATTTATCTTAATTTTAAAATGTCTAAAAAATAAAATAACACTAACATAAAAAAAATAAATATTTTTATTCCTTATTTTAATTATTTTAAATAATTAAAAATTTCAAAGATTTAACTAATAATTAGGTTTATAAAAAAAATATTATTCATTCAATTAAAATTTAAATTTAAATTTTATTATTGTCAATTTAAAACAGTTTTATATCCTTTTATGTCCAAAAAACTTTGCTCTAATTAGCCACTTTTCTATATAGTATAAATAGTATAGATAGATAAATTATATTTATTTTAGTCTTTAAATATTTAAAAAATAAAATAGTACAAATTGAAAAATATAAACACCTTTATCCATTATTTTTGATATTTTAAATAATCATAAATTAAATTAGTAATTAGTTTTATAAAAAAAATAGTATTCATCCAATTAAATTTATAATTTAAGGTTATTATTGTCAATTTAATGAAAAATTTGTATCCTTTTATATCCAATTTTTTTTTTCTAATTAGTCACTTTTATATATAGTATAAACTAGGTGAATACCTATGCATTGTTGTGGGAAAAAATTACATAATAATTGATTTAATTAGTTTAATAATAAAAATATTAAAATATTAAAAATATAGAAATATATTTACAATAATTAAAATAAAAAAATTTAAAATCAAATTGAAACTAACCAAATGGTTAATGATTTAGTTTCTAATTTAATCATTCTAATCTACCAATCCAATTTAATTTTAAAAAATTGATTTGTATTTGAGAAAAAAAAAATTTTGATGCTATGATCAATATTAGAGAAAGTTAATAAAGTTTTTTTCCATTGATTAATCATCATTTAAGACACTCTTTTATCTATTCATTGTATTTTTATCTAGATAAAATCTATCAAAATATATTTATCTTAAATTAAATATATAACTTACATCATTTAAATATTCTATCGAATACCATAATGCAAAATCTTAAAAGTTTGACACTTAAAATGTAAAAGTTCAATTATTGGTAATAAATATTAAAATTAATAGATTAAATATATAATTTACAATATTAAATATTCTATTGAATACCTCAATACAAAAGTAATAAATACATAAATTATTTATTTATTAAGCAAACTAGTCAGTATCCCGCGATTTCATGTGGTTTAAAGCTTGTTTTTAAATAATTTTGAAATAATTTTATATTTTTATCATTTAATTTAAATAAATAAATAATTTTTTTATTTCTTTTAAAATACTTTTCTTTCATTGTATATATTTTTTTTTAATAAGTTATTTTATAGTTTTTCAATTAGTTAATATAATACAATAATAATAATAATAGTGTAGAATTATTAGTCATTTATTCAAATATTAATTTAATAAATAATAATGTTCATCATAAATAATTTTTATGATGAACTTGATAAACAATAAATACTTATTATATCAATCAATGAAAATATTTAATTCAATGGATACATATTCAAAATTTTCTCAAGCAATAAAAGACTTTAATCAATCCTATTAAAGTCTTTCATATTAATATATATCTTAGATATTTTTTTATTAATTTAAAAAATTAACTTTCTATTTTTATTTATATATATATTATTTTTAATTTTAATATATATACAAACCAACTATCTAGCTCAACAATGATGCTTATTAATTGAAGTTATTTTAAACTATAAAATACCATATATTTTTATAATGTAGAATTTACTATTATGATTTAATTAAAGTTTTAAACTGAGAATATACAATCACTAATATATATATATATATATATATATATATATAGACACACACAGACACAGGAGTCCATTGGATCAAGTGGTGGTGGTGTTGTTGAGTTTGTCAATGGCAGGGATGGGCTTCCCTGGAAGTGTGTTTGGAAAGCAGTGGTACTTTCAATTCTTTGTTCAAACAATTTTGGGCCTTTTACTTATTGATCATTAAGGCCGAGATACAAATTGTGCATATATTGTTTTAAATGTTAGGGGAGGAAGATTTTGATTTGGAGGACATATTTCATTTCTATGTTAAAGGGTACAGATTATGTAAATTTTAAATCTTAAAAATGTCATAGTTAGTTAGTAATCCTTATAATAAATTTCTTATATAAATACAGTAGAACTTACTTCCTTTTTTTTTTTTTTTTTTTTTATCATCTGTAGGCCTTACTTTAAATTGTCATTTCAGTGAATTTTTGGTTTGGTGTGTGTGTCTATATATATATATATGATTTACATTTGATAAAAAAAAATAAATTAATATTGAAATATAAATTTATATATATTAATAATATTGTCTAAATCATTTTAAATATATTTTTTTTTCTAATTAACGTGATGTATAATCTATTTTACTAAATTTAGTGTAGCTTATAATTTTTTAATAGATGACATGTCACTTCTATTGTAAGTCTAGATTTAATTTGATCTTATATTATAAATTCAGCTAAATGACTCACGTATATAGCCCATTGTGCTCTCTATAAATTCAGCTTTTCTCAACAGTCTTTTCACTTGTTACTTATACCAAATGTAATCTAACATGATTAACCTTTCATAACACAGAAAAAATAAGAGGTGGAGTTTTACTAGTTGATCAACATGTAGCAAGAAAATTACATGTTTGTTTGATCATGATCAGCATTTTTGTTTTTTTCCTCTTATTTTTTTTTACCAATTATTTTTATTAATTAATCAATTAAATACTATAAAATACATGAGAGATCGATATATCTAACACCTTAATATTTTTCTCTTTTTTTTTTAAAAAAAAATACATATTTTAGTGAAATTAATCAATTGATCAAATTTTATTCTTCATCAATTTCCTAGATTTTTTTGTCTCTTATTACCTCCATTTGCCTTTCTTGATTGCTTTGAATTTCTCTCATCCGACAAGTTATAGTGGCAGTCCCTGTTATTCAAAAGAATTATCTATCAAACACGCTTTCCTTTCCCATTTTTCTCTTCAACTTTTTAGCTGGTCAATCATGCTTACCTCAACAAGGAACTATATATTCAACCCCCCATACCTCTCTCCATATCTGGCTCTAATATGCATCATGAAGATCTTGTTTCCATTTTATGTCATCTTCAGAAAAAGTCATTGCCAAAATCTTATATTCACACACATTTATAATCAAAATGAAAACCCTTATGAGGGTTTTCATTATTTTTCATGAGCACATACTTGGGTTCAATTATATATAAAAAGAAATTCATGCATTTCTAAAAAATTAAAAACTTGAGCATTGAATATTAATCATAATTTGAAATTAGTGATATAATAATTAATCCGTTTGTATAACTATTATCTTAAAATCTGACCTTGAGGTAGATGCAATCCATATTATTATGCATGTATGTGATAATTGTAAGAAAAAGACCACAAATATAGGAAAGTGAAGAGTAATATTAATTATGTATTTATCTTAAAGCGTCTTTACAATGGATTATTTTTCTTTTATATATAAGTGAATAGTTTCCATATAAATTAATTAATATTCTATATACATGGCTAATATATCTAATTGAAGGTATAATTAGCTATATGTCAATATTTCTACTTATAAAATAATCAATCAAAGTGCTTTAACATGAATATATATATAGAGATATGAATGAATAACATTGTTTCACACTATTAGTGTGTACATAATTCATGTGTAATGATTTTTGGGATCAATCAAGTAGATCTAATTATCTTAATGGTGAGTCCCATCTAATCAAACGACTATCATAGCAACAGTGCGGAGTAGGTTTTTGCTCTCTGTATATATAGACGTGCACCTGAAGGGTACAGAAATCACCTTTAGTTTAATTAATGCCTAATGATTCTACGGCTGATGTTATAATATATATATAAAAACTGGGTAGTCTGGTTGGTGGCAAGTATTTGGTGAGCCATCCATTTTGGACTATACTTGCTAACTTGTTTATTTTGCCTCTAACAATGGATCACCAGTGTCACTGGTACACACAATCAATATAATATATAGTGCTTTTTTAACTTGTTTCAGTTCCAAAGATTATTTTTCCTTATTATTTTTTGTGACTGGTGCTGTCAATGCGCGTAGGATTGAAGTATTGTTTTCCAACCAAACACCAACATCCATTTATGTATCAAATCCATTCAACAAATTTTTAGTTCAAAAGTCAAATTGAGGAATATATTTTGCAGTGTAATTTACAGTGACATATTATCATGTTTACAAAAATCACCACACACACACACACACACACACACACACACACACACATATATATATATATATATATATATATATATATATATATAACTCTTATTATGTCACATTAATTCATTTTAAATTTCACACGGTCATAACTAATATAAGCTGCTTTTTAGATAAGAATTTTTGTAGCAGAATTAGTCTAAATAAATTTATTTACATGAATTTTAATAAATTTATAAGAATTAACTTTTGATAATCTTCTAAACTTATAGGCTAAAAAACGTGAATTGTCTTCTCTCTTCACTACCTTTGGTCAAATTAAATTTATTTAAAAAGAGTTTTCCATTGAACTTTTTTTTTTTTTCCATTCTTTAGGGCAACCATCAGTTAAATTGCTAATGGTAATCCATGATTTTTTTTTTACTATTTTATCTATTTTTTTTATCTCAATAAATACAAATTTGTATTTATTTTTACAAGTTTTTCTAGTTTTGTTTATTTTTGTTTCTACTTTATCTATTTTTCATCTCAATAAACACAAATCTTTATTTATTTTTATAGATTTTTCTAGTTTTATTTGCTTCTTTTGCAACTCTTATGGTAGTTTTTAGTTATTTCTTATTATTACTTTATGATATTGATTTATAATATTATTGAAGTGATCGATCAATTTTTTATAGTAATTCAACTGGACTAATTTGAAAATAAAAATATCGAGTTGTGCCTTAGTATAGCCATCGAGTGAAACGCGTTTCTCACTGTTATATAAAGTTCAATACTTTGTTAATATAATTGTGTTTCTACAAAAGAAAATTATCACTTTTCGATCAAATTCAACATTCTGGGTGCCAACATAATTGATTATAGATTGTAAGATTTAATTTTTCATATACATTATTAATCTTATATTTGATATTTCATGAATGGAAATTATTTTCTTTCGCATCTAAAAAAAAACTTTTGTTAGCCTTTTAAAGATCATAAAAAATACATTCTTCTGGTGATTTTTTAGTTTTTAAGATATGTTATGATATTGATCCATTGTTGATGGGCCACTTAACCCCCTCTCAACGTGCGACATATCTTTGAATTAATAAGGCAACATTATTTATGATCAACTGATACGTTAAACATCTGCAAATCATGCCCTGCGATACCATTTGGTTAACTGACGGCTACAGAATGACCAAATGACAAAGATAGTTTGTCTTCATAGTGTGAGATACATATTAAATCAATTCTAATATGCTCACAATATCTGTGTGTGTGAGATACATATTGTGAGCATATTATAAGTGATTTAATGAAAATTTTATTGGCATGATTATGAGCTCCAGTTTATACAATTTGAAATATTTTATTTATAAAAATATATTTGTTTTGTTTATTCAATTTTGTATTGTAAGATAAATAGTTGGCATCTAAATCTTTTTATTTCTCTTTTGTAATATATTTATTCATTTATCAAGTATGTATATGCATTTTTGTTATTTTGTTTTTAATTTTTCAGGTCTTGAAATACACAAATTAGTGATTTTTGAGGTGACAAAAGAAAAACAAAAAGAAATCAAAGCAAGTAGGATTATTGTGAAATTTACGTGACATATAATATTGTTACGTATATTTTTAAATAATGTATATAACTTATTAATTATTTATAATAATTTTATTAAAAATAAAATTATTCAAAATGATAAATAATTAAATACATTAATAAAGTTCTTACCTAAATATTTAAAAATTATAATAATTACAGTATCATTATACAATAACATATGCGATATCGCAGTGTTCATTAGGATAATATTGCCTCTGTTTTCTTAAATTCTAATTAGGTTCAAACTCACAATTTTATCTGTAAATTAATATTGAATAGCTCTAACTAATTAATTAGCCCAATAGTTTTATATATATATGAATGTGAGAACACAAATTAACAGACAACAGCAACAGAAATCACTGTATTATAATTAAAAAGATAATTACGAGTTTAAGCAATGAAGCGGACAAATTTTCTTCAGACTATAATTGGTATAATATAATTGGTGATAAGATCATAATAAGAAAGGCTTTCAACATTGTCGACACGTACGTATGGAAGAAAATTCATCAACTTCACCACTATGATTTTCCCATTATTGCTTCTGCTCATCCTCCCCTAGCAAGTAGTGCTCCGTAGCAAACCGCTCCCTCTTCGCCTCCCATGCTCTTGAGAATTTTTTGTTACTGAGCACAAGCTTGGGTTTGAGCAGACATATGGCTTTCAAGACTATATAGTTTCAATCCAAAACATGCGAAAAATGTTGACGAACAAAAGAGAACTTGGAAAGACATCTGAACCTTCGCGTAGTAATGGTTATTAGCGAACCAGTTCATCCTCTTCAGACCCTGTAACACATTCCTTCTCATCATCAAAACCCCCAAGCGAAGGATGAGGAAAGTGACCTTTGCCAAACGACCTAATGTGATCTTTGAGTGATCTTTTGTGCTTGAAATCAGAACCACAAGTGCAATACCAAAGCTTCCCGCAATTCTTTTCGTGGGTTCGCCAGTCTCCTTTGACTGCGAACGTTTTCCCGCATTTTCTACACATGAATGGCTTAGCTCCATGCTTTCTCTTGTAGTGAGTTTGAAGGGTCCTAAAGTCTTTCAATGGCTTTGCTCTTGGATGGTTGATGTTGTTCTTGCAACCTTGTGCACAACAATAGCATGGCAGCCTTAGCATTGCTGCTGGTTGTGTTCCTTTAAGTGAATCTGGTCCCCTTCTGAATTCAGACCCATGCCCCCACATATGCATCTGCACATACAAAAGCATTCACTGATATGGATTTTGATCTAAGATACCTTCATTAATTTTCCATCCACAGAGGCAAAAAGTTCAAGTGTTAATTAATTTGCCTTTTTTTTTTTTTCTGGTTTATTAGCTTTAGACTAAGTTTAAGTTTGTAATTTTATATTTTTGGACCACTTTAGCATGTAACTACTTGTCTCTATCATATAATATAAGAAGTTAATTGCTCATACTGTTCAATTTCATTCTATTTTTACTTTAAAGTTTCTATTGTATTAAGAAAAAAAAAATCATTTGACTAGTTTGATATGCTAAATTGCTAATTAAGAAATGACTCTAGATATGAGCCCTATCTCTCATTTTCCGATAAAAAAAAGGTTATAGATTGTGAATTGCAGAGGATTATAATTAAAGAATGAGTATCCAATAAAGAGTATCCAATAAAGTAATTAAGTGCCTAAATCCCCCTTGCCCTTCTTGAGGGGTTGAGGCCTTCTCCTTTTATCTCTCATAATTTGGCTACTATTTTGTATGGTGTATATTGCTTCTTTAATCATTTTCAACTTCTTTATCCCATTCATTTATTTTTTATTTTTTAACTTTTTTTGACAATCTTGCAACCACTTTCCCCCGTTCAATCATTTTCAACTACTTAATTATCATTCTTTTACTAATTTTGTGAAATTTCCACTTACCCCAACTTCTTTTCTTCCCTTAGCTTATACACAAAAGGGGGAAGCATTGAACCCTAATGTCTTGCTTAGCCCAAAGAATTGAATTTCATAGCGAGGAAAAGAAAAGACAAGTAAAATCCCAAGCAAATTTGCGGTCATTAGTTTATAACTCATTAGTAAATTTCAATTCTTTTATTATTTTTAATTGGTAATAGACTAAAGAAATTTACAATTCTCAATATTTATCTTCAATTGTTTATGATCTCCCTTAATCATGATGTGTTCTATATGTTCTTGCTAGAAACAAAAATTAAATTTCAAAAGTGTCTGTTTATTCATATTAGTTAACCTTTCTTTTACCAAGTTATGTTATAATAGAGTAAAAATTAAGTATGTTAATAACCTAATTAAGATCTAATTATAAACAAGTACAACATACCAATTATAGGTTGAAAAGAAAAGATAAAAACCACTAATTATACTCCTGCTAGTACCTTACTATCCTTGAAAATGTATTTCTTTTTGTTTTTTATTAATCTGATCTGAATTCAAATTTAAAATTTTATATATTGAAATTCACTGTAGTAATATTGAATCAATTTGATATGTGAACATATGAATGTCAAAATATTTGACAAAATTTTGACATTCAAAGTGTTATCCTTATCAAAGTTTGATAATATATTTTGTGTAAGGCGGGACTCACTCCACTCATTACTAATTATACTCTATATTCAATATTTATTTATACTAAATTATAGATTTACCCATTTTTAATATGGTAATTATTTTTTAAATGCTAAATTTTCTTTTTCATGGTAATTAATTAAAATTAATTAATTTTTACTTCACTTGTTTTTTTCATGTAAAAAAACAAGGTCGAAAATTTTTATTAAATATAAGATTATATTAAAGAAGAACTTAAATTGTGGCTTATGATGCGTGTGTTTTGTTGAAAAACTAATAAGGTTATTGAAATTTTTTTAAAAAAAAATATAGAATGGAAAATATTTAAATGCATAAAGGATTCAAAGAAATGTGAAATATCCTTTTGAGTGCAAAATAAAAACATTATTAAGTAAAGGAATGATTTCTTCAACTTATGGAGTGATAATTAGATACATGTTTAATTCAACTTTTATTTTTTTTCTATCTTTTAGTTTTTTTTTTTTTCATTTAACAGTCTCTCTTTTTTATTTTAATTAGGAAGAAAATTGACATTTCCTTTTTAACAAGTGATACACACTGCTTGATTTAGATAACTTACTAATATCAAACCGTGTAAAAACAAATTACAATTAAATATCACATATAAATAGAAAAATTTAGCATTTAAATATCAGAATAATGATTTGATCTGAGTGAATATTAAATATAGAGTATGTTTAGTAATTAGCGGAGTCTAAATAGCCCCAACCTAGTTTTGTATATATACATATGGATATACCCATATGAAGATTGTGAACATTCATGGACAAAACTATATATGTATAGGCAGGGTGAGGGTAAGAACTAATAGAAAGTTACAGAAACAAATTAATTGGTTATTTGCATTTGCATCAGATTAATGATAAGGAAAAAGAATAAAAGAAAAGAAGGATACAAAAATTGAATATAACCCAGAAAATATATATATATTAGAAAAAGAAAAAGTGATGATAAATAAATGAGCATCATTAATTCCTCCTTCTGGTTTGTTTTTAAGGCATGATACATATGTATGCTTGCCTGCTAACCTTTAATTATCAAGACTTGCTTTATTGTTTTCTTTCTTTTTATTTTATCATAATTATTATGCACAATGATTCACTAGTTAAAGTTACCTTTTGTTTCTTTTTACCATAGACACATTGTTTTAGTTACTTGTCCCCACAAAAACTAAAAATTTTGGACTGTTTCTTCATTGACACACTGAAGAAGATAAGGGGAAGATGGGGAAGTTCACTAACCAAAAAGATACAAATGCATGCAGTATGTTTATAGAGTTACCTGTTCATGTGTTCCAACGTTTTGTGCTATGGGTTATGTATATAAATAGACACACACACAGAGTATGAGTAATACAGCAACTTCAAAATCATTGTTGTTAAATCAAAACAAATAAAAGAGACAGAGAGATGTTATAATCGAACATATTTTGTAATCAGGCCATCCAAATAATGAAAAGGAGAAATGAAACTAAATGAAGATAGAAAATTATGCAAATTAATTAACCCAACAATTTGATTTCTCTAAAGAATCAAAATCTATAACAAAACCCTTAATTTCGTATGGCTAAATTAAAGAGCAGATAATGATATTTACAAGGGTAAAAAACAAAAAGAGAGTACTAACCTGCATGTTATTGTACCTATTGAATGTCTTGTTGCATATGGAGCACTGGAACTGCATAGGACCTACAAGGATCTGGGCTCGTGTTGGGATCCAAAACCTACTCTTTGTGTTAAAAGAGCATCCAAGGAAGCTGCTTCTATTCTTGAACATGGGGTGTTCTTCTCCTTCTTCTTCTTCTTCTTCTTCTTCCTTATAATTAAACTCAGCAACTTGAGAATCTCCACCAGTATTGCTATTAGGCAGTCCAATGTGCAAGGCAACTGTAACCTTGTCAATATTCCCTTCTTTAACTCCAACGCTACCTCTATCACTATTACTTTCTTTCAGCTCCATAACAACATCATCCTCGTCCTCCTTTTTCATTCCTTTCTTCTCTGTCATCAGCTTGCTTAGAAGGGGCAGGCATTGGATAGTTTCTTGGTGCTCCTCTTGAGGGTACAAGAGAGGAAATTTTAGTATGGTCATGGGATGAACTTGTCGAGTAACAGAAGAGGAGGAGGAAGAAGAAGAAGATGAGGTAAGTGAAGAAGAAGAGGAAGAAGATGATGATGGCTTGAGCCATTCAATGAAAGTAGGAGGAGGTTGATATAAGATCTTGTCCTCAGCTATATGGCAGTTCCATAACCCCATGTTTGATGAGAATGATCCCTTGAATTCTCTCCCCCTGAGATGGCTTTATATCTTAACAACTTGTATGTGGGAAAAGAGGTTTGCACCACTTAATGGTTGGTTTTTGAAAGTTGGTTTTGATTTGTCTTTTAGGCAGTCTTTCTTCCTCTACTCCTTTCTTTTCAACACTTTAGAGAGAGAGAGAGAGGGATTAGTGGTGGGGTTTGGAAAGATGACTTGCAAATATGGGATTCAATAAATGAAGAGAATCCTAGAATAGTTTTGAACTATTTATATAATACATTTTTATTTATTTTAAATTTGAATTAAATAATTATATTCTCAAACTTACATATTTCACTAATATGAAAGCTCACTTATTTTTTTATTGACCATAATTTGAATTATTAGATTAACCCTTAAAGTTTATTTCTGATTTTACAAATCAAACATGAAATATATGTTGCAGATTTAATTTCCATAAATAGACATAATAAATTAATTTAAAAATATTTTGATCGTGATTTTTTTAATTTTGATTTGAATTTCAGGATTAATATTTAAAGGAATTAATTTCTTTAAATATACTAAATTGGTTTGAAGGATATACTTTTAAAATAATTTGAAGAGAAATTAATTTTAATCGATACATAAATTAACCAAATGATACGAAAAAAAAAACTATAATTTTCATTTAGATGATCTTGGAATTTGACCCATCATAAAAATATATTGACATATTAAGAGTACATGACCTCACATAGAGGGGGAAGGAGAAAAAAGAATTAAGTAGCATTATCTGGCAATACCTAAAAGAAAAGGAAAAGGATATTAAAATGGAGACAATAAATCTAGGACATCCAAGGAATGTTATTAAATGCTTAACTTGTTGAAATATTTTATGCAGAGGGTGAAGTATATATTTTATGGTATATATCATATGGTGCTTAATAAAGGTCTTAATTAATGTTAAATTTCAACTCATGCTGCAGAAAAGTCGCTTTAAGGATTATGAATAATTGGGTGAAATTGATGGATTCATGTTCCCAAACTTTACTCCTCTAAAAAGCTAAACGATTAGACAAATAAAAAAAATTTAAGTATGTGAATTACATGTTCCAACAGAAGCTTTAGTAATATGGTAGAAAATTTTTATATTAGTTTCTTGCCTAATCACGGTCCTTAATGTCAACATTTACCAATCCCAATCCTTTGAATTTTACTCTTCATTGTTTATTTTTGTTTATCTATTAAAAGAATAATAATACTCATATGTTACTATGTTGTGGGCTGCGAATAATATGGGGAAATCTCTTCCTTCATAAAAAATATATTATTAATCAATTAATTAATAATCCACATTTCAAATTTCAAGATACATATTTGTTTTATTAATAGCCAATAATACAAGATGACTTTTAGAAAGTTAATACCTTGGCGCTACATTTTGGCTGAAATCAAGGATTTTTTTTATTTAAAATTGAAAAGTTTCTGAGTGTAAATTTTGATAGAAGTTAAATTAATTTTTTTTTTAAAAAAAGAGAGATAGCACAGCATGATTTACTTAATCATATGGAATAACTTTCTCACACTTAATTGATTCCAGTGAACAATCCAAGTATAACATTATAACTTCGTATATAGTAGTGTATTATAATATCAGATTAATATAATTTTTAAGTACTTAAGTAGTAATTTTATTTATATGTATAATTATTTATTATTTTTAGATAATTTTTATTTTAGTAAAATTATAAATAAATAAATAAATAAATTATAAGTCGCATCCTTTCAGTTATAGGCGCATTAAAAGATAAGAGACATACAGTACAATACAAGGCATGCTCGTGAAGAAAGCTGCAAAATCTCGGCAAAACTTGCTGCGGGTGCTATTTATCCATAGCCTCTCTTTCATGTGATGAATTGCACCTTCACCTTATGTTATATCCTTAAAAGCCCTGCACAACCGACTATATTGACTCTATTAATTGGAGCTCTTAATCCAATAATTAGTACCCTGAAAATGTAATTTCTAGCATATGTACCATTTTTGATAGATAATATATACTGCATGCGTTATCATATTCACACACATCTAAACATATGACATACATATTCTATCATTCTGAATTAGATTTAAATCATTATTCCTTTGAATCTAATATTTTTTTTTCATTGAATTCGGTTTAGATCAATTTAGAGTATAAATTTAGACAGTTTATGGGATTGAGATATAAAAAAATTTCAAATCAGGTTGAATCACTCTTAATTTTAATACTTCTAAAATAAAATTTTATTTTGGTCAAATATTATGCTATATTTAGGGGAGTCAATAAATTCAATTAAATTAAAATTTTTGGGTTTGGATTAAATTGAATTTTTTTTCACTTCGATGTAGGTTCATTTTTTCAAAACAAATTAGAAAAATTCATGTTCTAGAATAATTAAAATTATCAACTCTTGTAATGTAACTAAGAGAACCATTAGAGTTGATAATTGCTAAATTAATAATATGTTAAAAACAAATATCAATAGTCTTATAATGTGGAAAAGGATAAGAGCCTCTCTCTCAACTTTTCTCTCTAAGATTTTTTTTCTATTAATTTTAGTTTTGGATTGTTGCCGATTAATCAACAATAGACTTCTCTTTTCTTTCTTCTTTTTATTGTTTATTTTTTTCCAATAAACTCAGATTTGTTGATGTATTGATATATTTATCTTTTTCTTTTTCTTTTTTCTCACTACATGGAGCTGTATATCTTTTGTAGATGTTTTATTCTTTTTTTTTTGTGAATGATCTATTCTCCTTCATAGATGTTTTTTTTCCCTTTTTGTGAATACCTTCTTTCTTTATATAGATATTGTTTTATATTTTCCAAACAGATTTTGTTGGTTTTGAAATACTATTAATTTACTTTATGTGATGATTATGATATTTCGAGAATCTACAATAATTTTGTTGAGATGATTTATTCAGAACGATACTACGATATCAAAATAATTTGAGAGTCATGCGAAAGAGATCAAAGATAGTGGGTGATATATTCAAATCATTATATTATGTTTAATCAAATAGTTTTTTAATACCAATATTTTAGATTATAGATGGAGTATAAATACTTAATTGAATGAATGACACCATTTATGAAAAAAAAAAAAAAAGAAATAAAGAAAAGGATAAGAGCCCCCCCCACAATAGTGTCAGTGAAAGTATGTGCTTGAAATCTTTGGACAAACATGGGTAAAAGAAGACCCCACACTGAGCAAAATTATGCAAACTATTTGTGGGATAGGGATACTTACTTTGGAGCTATAAGCTTTGCTTGAAATCTTGATCTAATTTTGCCGACATGTGAGATATGTTAAGCGGATTTTTGGGGGAAGAAACAAGGCTCTTAGCTTCCCTTTCTTTAACCTTTTCTTTATGTATCTTGTGCACTGTCTATGATTCTCCTTTTTCCCCCTAACATGTGGCCTTTACTCTTTTTCCTCCTTTCATACATTAATCATATGCATTACAATACAAAAGCCTTTCTCTTGCACTTTAAATGCTTAGCCCCAAATCCATACATACAAATTTTTATTTTTCGTTAGAGGCAAATATTCCTAACAACATAATAAGAGATGAGTCTTTTTTTTTTTTCTACTCTATTAATTATAAAAATAAATTTGTCGTCATATGAAAAATCAAATCTAAAATGAGATCAAGAATACTCTTAAAAGATTAAAAGTTACAATTTCAATTTATTGTAAATTTGTACCCTAAAATTGGTGGCATATATATAAAATGGCGCTATTTGTTACTTTCATATATGTGTGAATGCAAAGCGATAAAAATATGTAATTTTATTATCCAAGAAATAGAATAATAAATATATAATAATACTACGTTGGACATTAATTGATATGAAACTAAATTTTTTAAGAAAAATAATTTTGAAATGATTCAATTATTTCAAAAAAATTATAAAGAAACTAAATCCTAATATGAGAAAACACGTTTTATGAAGAAACTAAATTATTGATCTCAATTTAGAAATTGTAAAGAAACTAAATCCTAATATGAGAAAACACGTTTTATAAAAAAAAGTCATGAAAGGAATATATTACAAATAGATGCAATTATGCCGATAAAAATTTGGTTGCTTAGCAATATAATCAAAATATCAATTCTTGATAATAATTATTGCCTAAATCCGAAATCATAAACTTTTAATGCATTAGCTTCTTTATGTCGTCTTATAGCTTTATTACTTTCATCTTTCAAAAAAAAAATCAATACAAAGTCATCATTTGTGCTTCTTATGTGATCTTTTGGCACAGTAATTTAACTAATAACATACATTCTCCACTTCCAAGTTGCAAAAACCACTCTTGTGGGAAGATAAATTTCAGTATTATTGTACAATTTAACTATTGAGCACACTGAATTGAGGATGGGTGTCCTTTGATTGATATAGCTTTAGTGACTATCTATAGACTTTATTATAAAGAACCTTAGCTTACTTGTTTTTTTCCTGTGATTTCATTAATTGTTTGTTGTTGTTGTCTAAGAAAATGGCATGATCGATACATAAGTAAAGATTTGGATCTCCCCTTTTGTTTTTTTTTTCTTTTTTTCCAAAATTGAATTTGAATATATAATTTAGGGAGATGAAGAAAAGTAAACATTTGGTCATTATTTCCATTAATTCATTGGATTGTGGAATTAATAATAATTGATTTTGATGTAATATCTCAACATTTGTTTTTGCATGTGATATAATAATTTAGGATAAAGGTTTCAATTTAAGTTTGACATTTCTGTTTTTGAAAATTAATTAAAAAATTGTACACTTTTTGAGTGATTTAGTAGACCCTATGTATGTACTAACCGACATCATATATAGGCTAGAGAATTTTGGCTCAGAATAATGTTTTTTTTTTTTTTGGATAATAATGCATGATTGCTAAAGCTTCAATTAGTTGTTTTCATTTTATGAGGTATATATTGCAAGAAAATTTTGTCATCCTCGTCCGTTTGTTATATAGTCTAATGCTTAAAGTTTTTTCAGAAAATAATATGCATTTTCATTCATAAATAAAAAGTACACTTTCATTTAAAAATATATAATATAAAAAAAATAAGATATTAAGAAATACATAAGCACAAACACATAGATAGTTCAAACTGTAAAACTGTATATTTTTAAATATTACTCAATTAAATTAACAAAACAATCTTAATTAGTTGTTAATAAGTATGCTACACTCAATGGTTATTTTTAATTATAATTCAATTTGAATGCTTTTCAATAAATTTGATGGCCGAATGTCTGGAAAATATTAAAATCCATTATTTATATTGATTTTCTATAACTTCAATGAGCATACAAGATCATCAAACTTTCATAATTTTGAAAAACTCAAATTTTTCATTAGAAAAAAAAATTCAAAACTTTCATTAAAAAACAAACTTTGATGAAACAAAACTCAATAATTTCTAATAAAGAAAAAGTACCTAAATCTTAATAGATTTATACTTAACAAGGGAAACAAATTAATTAGATCTACAGATCTAACTGGATTTAGAAATTATTTCAAGAAAATAATAAAAAATAATCCAGAAAAAGGATCATTGCCAGGAAAAAAAAATAGTGAGATAGCCCAAGATAATATTAAAAGAAAGAATAAGAAAAAAAAAATAGTAGAACTAAAAGTGAATGACCTACTTTGTGTAATGCTTTAATTTAATTCAATTTATATTACCAACAGAACATTCAAGTAATAAAGATTTGAGATTTCAATTGAGAGATCATGAATTTGAATGTCACGAATGGAATTGGGGCAATGTTTTAAAAATCAAAACATGTCACTCAATCATATTGGTAAAATTGAAAATTAATATAATGATTGATTCAATGAGGTATGAATTGATCTTTAAAAATTTTATTTATTTTTCAAAGTATAAATATTTTCCTATATATTTAGTTTTTTTTTTAATTTCTGAAGTGCTTTTCCTATTTGTTTCTCAATAGACAAAGTATAAAAAGTATATATGACTAATTTTGGTTTTAAATTTAATTTTAGACAAGTGATTTCTTTTTATCAACTAAATATTTATTCAAGACAAAAATTTGATATTTATCAAACTAATTGTTCGGCATATAAATGATTGGAATTTTTTATATAAAACTAACTATAAATAACTATAAAGAAAAATAATAAAATCATTAAAGAAACTATAAAATAGAAAACTAAAAAATAGTTTTTGTATTATTTATTTTAAAAATAAATATTATTTACTTAATCACATATTTTATATAAATATTTTATTTTATTAAAATTTTTAAATATATTTTAAATAATATATGAAATTATAAAAATACAAATTTTCTACTAATGCAATTTTATTACTAGTTATGAAGATACAATACAATGCATTTGATTTCATAATACTAGCTATGGCTATCAAGACTCGACGTATACGTTTGATGTAAATGTATTCTATGATTGTTTTATTTTAGGATAAAACATTTATTCAATAGTAAAATAATTTATAAAATTTTAATTGAATTTTTTAATTACTAAAACCTTAGATTATAAGTTGAAAGTAGATGTGACAATTTTTTATATGACTTGAAATTTTAGTTAAAAAGAGACTCACATGATTTAATGTTGGATCAATCCAATTGATTTGATCTACGAGTCAATTTGATTAATTTAATTTAAATTATTAAATATTTAAAATTTATTTAAAATAAAAATAATGTTTCTTTATTTTAAAAAATAAAAATTAGACATGAATAATTCAAAAAATAACTTAAAATGATTTAAGTTTTTTACACCTTCACTCAATAACTTAATCTCTCTTACTGCCACTCTACAGAACCGTACATGAGATTTTTACCTCATACAGCTTCTCGTTCAATTCTTTTAAAGTCATTGGATCCTTTTTCTCGTTCGAGAAGTTCCTCCCTTCATCCACTAACTTGTCTATATATCGAAATAATATGACTTAATCCCACCTAAAAAATATATGACTTCAAAATAATTTAATATAAAATTAATCAAATTTAAATTTATCTAACCTGATCTATTTTCCATCTCTATTTAAAATAACTAAATTGAACTTTTTTTTAAACTACTCATATAGAACATATTCTTTATGACTTATTTATTAGCTCAAATTTTTAGTATTATATTGTGTATATGTTTAGCCAGATTCCAATGTAGAAAAATAAGTAAACAATTATAATAGCAAGAATAGAAAATTAAAGGAATAGAAATAGTAAAGTAATAACAATAGAAATTGAAATCTCCGAGGCTTGTGTCAGATATAATGTTCTAAAAATAGATTCATCTTTATAGTGTCACTGTTGAAAAAATAGATATTTTTCTCCTAGAATAAACAAAATATCAACAGAAATTTAAACATCACATGGCATGTCCTTGATGAACTAAATATCTAATAACCCCATCACAAAAAAAGAAGGAGAAAGTAGATTTTGGTGGTGCACTTAAAAAATGTGTGGATTTTATTAGTGCACTTGAAAGTATATGCTAAAAGCGCTATTTATACTAAAACATATAGGAGAAAAAAACTGTCAGATATAATGTTCATTAAGCACCATTAACCCTTCATTAAGAATAAGTAACTCCTTAGTCATGAGTCCCATTAACCCTCTCTTAAGAGTAAGTTCTTAATCATAAATCTTATTAACTCTCCATTAAGGATAAGTAACTGTTTAACCATGAAAAAATTACAATAAACAATCATTAACTCAGTAATATTTTAGGTTCTACTTCAATATTCTAACAATCACAAATTTTAGAATTCTAAAAAGAAAAAGAGTAAGAAATAGAAAATTATAAAACTAAGCTGACAAAAGTTAGCCAGAATAGTTTGGTATTCATGTACACAGCACATTAAGCCTTTGATTTAAATCAATATTTGCACTTGTCACATATGCAAAAGAGAGTTTTTCAAGTTATTTTCCATAATTGAGCATTTCAATATATATATATATATATGACAATTCTTGCTAGCTACATTTCAATGGTCCAAAAAATAACTCTACGTCAAAGCTAGATGTAACAATTTCTATTACAATTGAAATTCATTCGAAAATAATTTTACTTAATTTAAAATTAAAAGAAATTTAAAATAAATTAATCTAAAAATGATCAGATAATATTTGTGAATTAATCTAAATTAATTAGATCTTAACCCAATTCATGAATCAATTTGATTGATCTATTTTAATTATTTAAAATAATTTAATTTATTTAAAAATAAAATTAATATTTTTATTAAAAATTAAAAGTTAAGAGTGATTCAATTCGATTCAAAAAATAACTTAATTTATTTTTACACCTTAAATTGATGACTCAATTCGATTTATAATTTGACCATTCAATAAAAAATATAATTTGAAATTAATTTAATTTAAAATTAATCGAACTCAAATCTGTCCGTTTGTTGATTGTAATTAAAGCACAAGAATGAAAAGAAAAAAATCTTCGCAGCCTTTTCTTGGATAAGAATTGAAGGATTGCTTGAGACAAATTTATGTCGGACTCGGATTTATAAGAGACCGTGACCATAAATTGTTGCGCTACAATTTGGCCACCTGGCCGCAATTGTGGAAAATATGAAATTATAGACGGGCGTTTTCTCTACTCTATAATTTGACTTGACTTTGTTTTTCCTCAAAATTTCAATCCAGAAATAATTTCTTTATTTTTTTCCCCAGAGATAACACTGTTTATGAGTTTGATGAATCCCACTATCAGTAGCCTATTTATTTTATTATTAAATTAAAATATCAACGACATATTAAAAACATTTAATTTATCTAATATTATAAGTAACAACCAAATTGAGTTAGATTATTTTAGAGTGAAGATTTTTTTAAATTATTCTAATAGGATAACTTGGAGTCCCAAACAAACAAGTGAAGTCGAATGAATCAGTTAAAATGTATAAAAAAATTCAGATAGTTTTAGATTGGATTGGATCGCTCGTAACTTTATTTTGTAACGAAGAAAATATTATTTTTATTTTAAAAGTTAAATATTGTTAGTAATTTATTTGTATGAAATTTGGATCTTTATAGATCAAGTCAACTCAAATTAATTCTCAAGTTGGATGAAGATCGGATTAGATTTTATCCAAAATTTTTAAGTCATTTTAGATTTTTGTGAGTTGGTTTAGTTCAAATAACTTTTCCAAATAAATTCAGATATCGACCAAATCAAAAACTATCGCTTATATTTAATATGTAATTAAAACTCTCAAATTAATTTTCTACTCCAATCATTAAAGTCGAGTATTATATTAAGTACTTGTTTAGTGATAAAAGATTTGAGATTTAAATATGATCATCCTTTTCCTTTTAATCATTCTTAATATATAAAAACATTAGTATTTCAACGTTATAACTTTTCTTCAATATAACAAACGAAGAAGGGGAAGAAAAAAGAAGAGGATGGAAGGGGGAAGGAAGTTGCTTGCACTTCGAATGGAAAGAATCAAAGAAAAAAGAGGTCAATATAATTAATCATTTAGGAGTTCAACAATTTCTGATATCATCATTACATTACTTGATCTTAGAAGTTAAAAGTCCTTAACTGGGTATTGTTAGACCAAACCAAATTTATCGGAAATGCTGGTAAGTCCAGTGTCAACCCAACAACTTAGATCCAGATGATAGCAACCTTGCAGTTAATCACGTTTCTATATCAAAGTTAGAGGGTCCAAAATAGAGTTTTTGTGGAGGTCACAAATGTAGAATTACAAAATTTGTTTCAATCTACATTTTCTACGAGGACTTGTCCAATGTGATGGACTTCAGTTTTCAGGTAGGTTTCGTGGAAAGTTGGCGTGTTCAAAAATAAAATACTGGAGCCAATTTGAGCACATCTATTTTCTGGGTTTGATTTGTGATCATTTATATTGAACGTAGAATTCAAAGTCCATGAAAACAACTAATGAGTAGTATATCTTGGAATATTAATTGAAATAGTTAGGAAAATTTCTATATATATATATAAATTGACATTGCTCAATCAATTCAGTTTTAATTTAAATTTTAAATTTTAAATTTTTCGATTCAATTTTCTATACCAAAAATGAATAAATTAAATTATGAAAATTTGAACTGAACCAATTCAACATGTATATAATTCTGATTGAATCAATTTAAATGTACCAAAATACTATAAATTCAGTTCGATTCAATATATGAGTATATAATTCTAATTAATTAGATATAATTTATTCATTTTTCTAAAAAAGTTCTATCAATTTGATTTTTAAAATATAAAATTTATTTAATTCTATTTAATAAGAATAAAATTAAATAAGCCAAATCAATCGAATGTTGATATTTAGTCATTAATCATATTATCTTTTTGTTCAGATTTTTAAATATGTGATATAAAATGATTTAGCTATTTCTTAAATCATGTAAACATTAATTTGTAAACTTCGTATATTTTATAGGTTCATACAATATATAAAACATTTTTTAATCTCTCTTAAATTTTATTATCCTTGGGGCCATATTTAAAAATAATAACAAGATTTAAATATATCAGGTCAATATAGAGACATTTGAAAAAAAAAAATTGTAATCTCAATTAACCCGTGGCCTAACTTAAAGATTAAAAAAAAAAAAAAAAAGAGTAATGAGTGTTATAAACTACAAAAATTGATTCATGGCAATGTTGAATGTAATATCAAAATGAAAAACATTATAAGCACTTCATTTTTGTATGGTTATCATTTTTTTTTAAGAAGATTGATGTCACATATTGCCAAGTCTTTTAAAAACTCAAACTTTATACCATCATTAAATATCATTTTACATTTTTTTTTCCCCATTTTTGGCTTGAAATTAGCATATAAAAAATTTTAAAAAATGAAAAAAAAAAGAAGTAATGTGATTCAGATGGATGTAATGCCCACATCAAAATCTTGCATCTATTGTTTATCTCAAGTTTTTGTTTCAAAAATGGTGATTATACTAAGCATGCTAAACTGCCATAGGATGGGGATGGGATGAGATCTTCTTAAGACACTTAGCACTCTGTTTTGGTCATGACAGTAGAATTTGAAAAGCTGCCCTAGTTGACTTGACTATGTCCCTTTCCTTTACCGTTCCAAATTAATGGCAGTTTTGAAGGGATTAAAGACCTAAGTTTCGGAATGGAATTGTGCCAAACTTGGTAGTGTGATTTCAACCTGGAGCACTATACATTTGAATTGAAAGGCTTTTCGTGTCTCAAAATGTCTTGACCTCAATTTTTTATGATTTTAAATCTCAAAAAATTTTTTAGAAAAATCTATTGGTTCATATGTGCATAAAATTATTTGCATATATTTCAAAGTTACCATTTTTATTGATAATTTAAATCTTAATTCCTTGATGAGATACTGTCCTTGGAGTTAGAAGTCCAAATGGTTTGGACATGTCACTTATTCCAAATCTTCATTAGGTTAAATGCTAACTACCAAATTGGAAAGAAACTGTCACCTCTTTATAAAAATGGGCATTGGGTAAAATCATTGAATTGACTACTCATACTCCTCAATTTTACATCTTTTTTTTTAAGAAAAATTGCTGATAATGGTAAATAATGGATTAAGAAGTAAAAAATTATATATATATATATTGATAAAAAAAAACCTGTTAGGAGTTTTACCCTAAGAACTCTTTATATGAATTGCTACTTTACCCTAAAAAATCGAGAAATCAAATTGTCAATCAAAAGATTAGAACCCTAAAAAAATTAAATCCTTAAAACTTTAATGTTGGGGACAACACAAAAGTTGATCACTCTTTTGATAAGTCTAATTTTGTAATCTACCAATAATACAAGAAAACAAAGTATAAGCATGCCAAAATTCAATAATATTGATTCAAGATTAATTCTCTTTTGTCATTGGAATAATAAGGATATAATAATATTTTATAATATCTTTCTTAAGGAATTGGCATGCGAACCAAACATAAGCAATTAAGAAAATAGTTTTACTTTCCTTTAGAAAAAATATCAACCGAACATAGAAATACATACATTTTTTTAAATAACTGATATGAAAATATAATTTTTCTGAAAGCAAATTCCATGAAAATAAATTTTTGTGAACCAAATGAGACCTATATTAATAGGTATATAACCCAAAGCATAGTTTTAATTTCAAATATTTCCCATATATAAAAAGGAAAAAAAAAAAAACAGAACTCCTTCTGTAGTTCAAACTGGAGTCATCTGAGCTTCGGCCAAGTTTCTTTGGACATTTATTGGGCCAAAATGCAAATTAGGCATTTTGGTCCAAGAACCCAATGGACCATCGCCGTTAACAACAAGCAAAAAAAAAGTTTATTTTCTGGTTGTTCAACACATTTACATATTTATGACAAGTTCTTAAATAAATATTAATACCATAATGAAACTCTATTAAATACAAAATTCAGATATTTTTAAAAAATTAATTAATTACATTGTAAACAAATAAAGCATATTTTTGAAGTTCTTAAAATTATTTAGTATTCAATATTATTTTACACTATATCATTTTAGTTTTCACATAATATATTCATACACTAAAACATAAAATATATTTATTATGTCATACCTACATCATGTAGTTTAGTTATATATATATATATATATATAGACAAAGAGAAAGAGATCATGAGAATTCACTCAAGATCAAAGGATTAAAATCAAGAGCACGCGTAAAGAGAGATAATGATAGAAATAATAGCAAGTATTTTCAAGATCCATTACAAGAAATTGGTGGTTAAATGATAAGGGTAAAGACTAAATGAATGAAAAAAAAAAAATTCTTAGCAAGGATTGATCATGGAATTGCAAGTGCTAAATAGAGAATTTTCTTCTAGTAGAAAACAAGTCCTTTATACCTTAATTGCATGAGAGGAAGGTTAAGAAAAAAGTTACAAGTAAGCAGAAACTTGCTTAAAAGCAGAAACATGGAGTACGATCATACGTACAGTCATGCAACTAGAAAGCATAGACATGCATCGAAAAGACAAAATTGGGCAAAAAGTTGGTGCACAGCCATGAGCACAACCGTCCATCAATGATGAGTAATAAAATAAATTAATCTAAAAATGATATGATAATATTTGTGAATTAATCTAAATTAATTAGATCTTAACCCAATTCATGAATCGATTTGATTGATTTCTTTTAATTATTTAAAATAATTTAATTTATTTAAAAATAAAATCAATATTTTACTAAAAATTAAAATTTAAGAGTGACTCAACTCGATTCAAAAAATAACTTAATTTATTTTTACACCTTAAATCGATGACTCAATTCGATTTGTAATTTGACCATTCAATAAAAAATATAGTTTGAAATTAATTTAATCTAAAATTAATCGAACTCGAATATGTCCATTTGTTGATTGTAATTAAAGCACAAGAAATAGAATGAAGAACGATGATGAAAAGAAAATATCTTCGCAATCTTTTCTTGGATAAAAATTGAAGGATTTGTTGAGACAAATTTATGTCGGACTCGGATTTATAAGAGACCGTGGCCATAAAAATCTTTGTTTTCTTGTATTATTGGTAGAATATAAAATTAGACTTATCAAATGAGTGATCAACTTTTGTGTCGCCCTCAAGATTGAGGTTTTAAGGATTTAGTTTTTTTTAGGGTTCTAATATTTTGATTCACAATTTGATTTGTAGATTTTTTAGGGCAAAGTAGCAATTCATGTAAAGAGTTCTTATATATACATATATATAAAATTTTTGACTTCTCAATCCATTATTTACCATTATCAGCAATTTTTCTTAAAAAAAAGATCTAAAATTGAGGAGTATGAGTAGTCAAGTCAATACCCAATGCCCATTTTACAAAGAGGTGACAGTTTATGGTGAAATTGTAGTGCAACAATTTATGGTCATGGTCTCTTATAAACCATATAAATTATTGGTAATATTATTTTTATACAAAGCTAAAGAAAATGAAAAAGTATTTTTGTGCAAGGAAAAACAAGTTTTATTAATAGGCTTTATAAAAAAAAAAAAAAGAAGGAAAATAGCTTTTTTTAAAAAGTAAAACGCTTAGCAAAGTGATGTTAAACAAAACAAGAACATTTTAAAAAATATTTCAATTCAATTGGATGAGGGCAAATAGTTATATTGTTTTATGTTAACTCAAAAAATTCAATTTACTGACCTCCACCTTAGTAAGTTACTTCCTTGCTATAAAAGAAGTTGAATGGTCAAAACTTCCTTTTGAGTCTTTATTTTCTTCGAACCAAATAAATGATTTACATCACTTTCCTAAAAGTTATACTTTCTTAATTGATCTCCTTCAAAATAAACAAGGTCTTACTTTTGAGCATTGCGACTTAACATGAGAATTAATTATAAGGTCGCAAATCGATTAAAAACTAGAACTGACCAGCAAATAAAGTCATATCAAGTTCAAATCAAATTAATTTTAGATAGCATCTTACTGTAAATCAAGTTAATATGGATTTTGGATTGAGCCAGGTTATCGAATCAATATATAAACAGAAATTCAAGTAAATTTTGAATTTTAAATTTAATCACTCTTACTTTTTAATTTTTGAAAAAATATAATTTTTAATTTTAAATGATTTTTAATTATTTTGAATAACTTAAATTGAGTCTAATCACATATCATATCAAAATCAAATCAATTCAGGTTTACCCATAAATTAGATCGGATTTATTTTGGTCAAATCATTTCAAGCCACCTTCGATTTTGAGTTCAATTGAAATTTCGAATTGAATAGATAATTATCTCCTCTATTAGAAGTTGCATAAAAGTTATTATGCCTATGTTAATGACAAACAAATTTAGTGTTGTTGTACAATGGTTACATCAATAATGATAATTTTAACTAAGTAAATAAGAGACGAAAAAAAAATGAATATAAATCAGAATTTTAATTATTCATCTAAAGTTAACCTATAAATTAAGAAAAGATATAACCCTTACAAATAGCATGATAGATGCATTTATAATAAAGATGATCGAGATGAAGGATGTAAAGCATTTGAGGGTTGCACAAATATAAATAATTATCAAGCCAAATAAATATATATAGCTTAATTAATATCATTTTACTTTTATAATAAGCATGATATCTCTAATTTGATCTCATTTCATTAATTTAGTAAAAATTTTATTTTTACATAATTATTAAAAGGAAAAAGCTATTTAATGAATTAAAAAAATTAATAAAAAATCCTTTCTATATTTTATGGACCTAATTACATATGTAAAGATTCATTATGATAAAAAAAAAACTCTAAAGATTGTTTAGAATTATAGTCAAACAAATGAAATCCATTATTTTAAATGGTCTAATCTACCTAAATGAGGCTATTTTTTAGTTTCTTTTCTTAAAATTATGGTTCATATTCAAAATGAGGTATATTATTAGGTGTGCAACCAAAGTCCCACATTGGCTAGTAATGGAAAGGATCATGAGTTTATAAGTACGAATAAATCTCCACTGTTATAAGGTCTTTTAGTAGAATCCAAAAGCAAAGCCATGCAAGCCTAGGTCCAAAGTAGATAATATCATGCCAATATAGAAATTTATGGTGTCCATACTTCCTATATGAAATTCGTAGCAATAATGAAAGAAATCAAATAAGAAAAATAACACAAAGATTTACTTGCTTCAGTTAATTCGACCAACATCTACCAGCAGAAAGTTATGTTTAGGAGTCGGGTATAATTTAAGAAATGTGTTAGGCACTTTGAATCATTTGAATTTTAAGATTTGACCTCCAGGTAAATATATGGTTCATTTTATAATTTTCCTATATTAATTAATTTCCCATCTTAACAGCCCTAAACATATATTTAACGCATTAATCAATAAAGTAAGTAATCCATGAAAAGTACAAATGCAAAGGGATGGGGGATACATTAAAAATCATGTAGGTGTCATTTATGTAATTAACAAAAGTAATGCAAGTAAAGCATATGTGTAGAATAAGGAACCCACAAGAAGGAAAAGTTAGCCTAATAGCCACAAAATAAGAGGAACACATGATCTCAAGTAAAGAGATTTATGTAGACCAAAAAGAAGCATGCAGACCAATTAAATTGTCTACTTAACCATTGCATAGTCAACACACACTAGAATCATAAGATTATGAAATAAGGATTACGTCATTTATGCCACATTTTACCCCAAGCACTAACCTACACTAATAATCATATTTATGCATAAATAAGTGGAATATTTAGTGTATATATCAAGAGTGTAAACCATGGCCATGGATGTGCACTTCACCAATTATAGGATTAAAGAGCAAGCATAGGATGAACACAAGATGGCATGAAATATAGAGCATACATAATCCTCACAAACATGGCAAAAATAATAGAGACCCCGATAATGAATGAGATAAAGAAAGTATGTATAGTCCTTTGAATAAATGAAAACTAATGAAGAGAGATTGGTTCGTGGGTTATAGGGCATTGGAGCCTCCTCAATCACTCTTTCTAGAGCTTGGAGCTCAAATGCAAGCTCCCTAAAAATAAAGAAGATAAAAAAAAAAATGTAGTCTATGCATATGAAGTGGTAGTCTACACAAATTTAGTAGAGATCTATGTAGACCTCTAACCTTGTTGGAGGCAATTTTGAAAATTTTTGCTATTTGATTCAAAAACAAGTACAAAGAATAAAGATGTCTATGACTTTATCCTATTTGATGAAAAAGGCCTTGAGGGACTAAGAATTTATGTCGAAGCCAGAGTAATTGGTGAAAACAAAAATGAAACACTCTAGTTTATTGCTAAATATGAAGTTGACAACTCTCCTCATCGCAGTTCAAAAGGCTCAACATCCATAGAGGATGGAGCTCCCCTTTAGATGAGTCTGCACCCCTTTTTAAATTTCTCATAGGAAACCTATGATGAAGCAAAAGGATAATTCCAATGAGCACAAAGGTCACCATTTTGGTGAAGAAGTTCCACTTTGCAAACTTGTGTTCTCTTAACCTCTTATCACTAATATTTACCAATAGATTGCTAATGGATCTAAAAATAATCACAAGTAAATTTACCTATGAAAAATTTCATAACTAAATTTACCAACTGATTTAACTAGAAAAAATTTTGTAGATAAATATTAATCCTCAAATTTATTTATGAAAAATTTCGTAGGTAAATATTCATTCACATTTTACTTATGAAATATTTTATAGATAAACATTTACATAGGGATTTGCTTACATAATATTCTATTACTGAAAGTTTATTGATGAAAATAATGACATTTTTGCTACTAATTCCAAATTCTTTATTGAAATGATTCATCTCTTGATTTTCTTCTACAAGTGGCTTTTTAAATCTGAGAGAGCGTCTTTAAACTTAAGTAAGATATACGGTTCTTTTAAAAAAAAAAGAAAAAAGATTGAAGGAATGTTGCTTTTAATTAGGCACCTTTAAAGCATAAATCTAAAAATATTGAGGAAGTGATATTGTTTTTAATAAACAATAACTATGAAAACTAATTTCAATTAAAAAACTATGGTGTTAACCATTTCAATGTTATAAAAAGAGTATCTAAATCTTAAAATCTACAACATAATTATCTAAAATTAATTACTCAATTATTATATCTTCCCTTAAAATAGTGATATTTGGTTGTCTCAAATTGCTAATATTTTATAATCAAAATCATGTGATCATACATATAGTAGATAAGTTGGTTATATATTAATATTATACTTACTATGATTACAAATAGCATGTAAATTCACACAAAAAAAAGTAAATAAAATATAATAATATTTTGAATGGTTTACACTCTCAATAGAACTACATTCACAAGTGTCATTTTATATTATATTATCAATAATAATAATAATGAGTTCTATAAATCAAGGAATAATAATAATAATGAGTTTTATAAATCAAGGCATTTTTGTACACGTTAACTAATTACACTCAAGAGATCTTACCTACACACAGTTATATGTATAATTCATATTGCTCATAACAAATATAATAATTTGTATTTTTCATTATCTTTTAGATATAACTAGACTGTTTACTGCTTTAACTACTATGAAATCTAACCACAATATGCAAAAACTCCTACAACAATACATAAAAGCTCATTTCTTTCAAATTTAAATCTCTCGTATCAATAGGTAAAACTCTCATTGTCTTAGGTAAAAGTCTATTTCTTAAGTAAACAAAGTCAAATAACTCTTCCTACAAAGCTCCTATTTATAGAGTTAGCACTCTTCGATTTTATTTCAATAGGAATCTAAATCTAATTAGAAATAATTCTAAAATAAGAGTCATATACTATATAGGAAACAATCATCAATCAATTAGGAATACTTCTCCTAAATAAATTAGGAAAAAAATATTTTCTATATTTTAATAGAAATTTTAGTATAATCTAATAAAGTCGAATCAAGTCAACTTCAGGTTACTTTTTTGAAGATAAATTAAATTATATCATTTTTTATTATGATAAGATCGGATCATCAAATCAAAATACAAAAAAAATTCAAATTATTTTTTAAAATTTAAATCAAGTTGAGTCATTTACAATTTTATTTTTTTAAAATGCAAATATCATTTTAATTTTTAAATAAATTTAGATATTTTTAATAATTTAATTTGAATCAATTAGATTGATCTATAGATTGGATTGGATAGTTTTAAATAAAGTCAACTTTGACTCAAATCATTTTAAATTTTCTTTAATTTCAAATGAAATCAAATTAAACTAGATTTTTCAAATGAATTTAAATCAAATTTTCATGTTGAAAAAGAAATTGAATACTGTATGTGATTGAGAGCACACATTATTATTTTGATAAAATTGGTACTACTATTGAGAGCACAAATTGTTATTCCGATAAAATTGGTGCTACTATCTATCTCTCTCTCTCTCCCGCCTCCCCCCCCTTTTCTTTCTTAAGAGGACTTCTTTGATTTTTATCATTGAATAACATCTACGATTCACCTTTTTCCTCTTGGCATTAGCCAACAAGGTTAAGGAGAAGACTATAAGGCGCAGATGAAAGTGTTTATAGAACAAGTTGTGTCAAAAGCCAAGGTTAGGATATAGTATGCCCCACTATAATACATCCTTTCTTAGCTGAGAGGATTCTCTCGTAGTGTCCTAAACACCCATCACATGCTTTATGGTTTAGGGTTCCTGTATATTGTTCTCTATGAGACTATATAGTACACTTTAGATTCGAGATATTTATGTAGCATTATTGGTATAGGACTTCTAACAATAAATAGTTCTCTATTTAAATTCAGAAAGCACATGAAATCCCCCGTCGAGGTTGATTCCTATTTCGCATGAAATCTTCCAAAATATACTACACATAACCAAAGAGGCAGATTATAGGGGTATGGAGGGCCATGGCCCCTTCAAAGGTTTTTTTTTAAAAAAAAAAAATTAAAAAAACCTACTAATACTATTGTTTTTGAGTTACAACTGGGAAAGAAAATTGGGTGTCCAATTAAGCTTGTGGGTGCAATATGATACCGTTGTTAATGAATTGTTATAAAAGTTTTGTTACTAAAACTATTTAGGATAGTTTGGATTAATTTAAGTCAGATATGTTAATATATTATTTTAATTAGATATTTGTTAACATATGATTAGATTAATTTAAGTTAGTTATATTATAAGTTAGTGCTCAGAAGTGGTGAAGGATGTTAATGCTTCACACCACATTCATCCTGTGTTGGCAATTCAGTCTTGGACGGCAAACTGTTGTATTAAATTAAACTATAATTTTTTATTAC
>CATIWR010265510.1:0-18251 GCA_949677035.1 Omphalea diandra | reverse complement strand
TTACCACTTCCACTTTCTCCAACAAGGGCAACAGTCTGAAAGAAATTGAAATCCATAAATATTGTTCTAATGTATTGCTTATTTGAAATCCCTTATTGCCATGTACTAATTACTAGAAACTAATAGGATTCAGGATATAATGGTACAGAAAAAATTACCTTTCCAGACGGAATGGTCAAGCTGAGGTCCTGGAAAATCTGAATATCAGGCCTAGATGGATACTTGAAGCTTACATGATGAAGGTCAATTTCCCCTCTTACAGTTTCTAATGTTTCTCCTGACTCATCACCAGGGTCTATATTTGACTTTCTGTCTATGATTGCAAATACAGAAGCAGCAACAGCTTTTGCTTTGGTGGAATCAGTACCCATTGAACTTGACTGAGAAATTCCTACAGCTGCCATTGTCAAAGCAAAAAAAACCTGCAAGATGAATAAGTGCTTCAGTATCACTGAAAATGTATAGACTTCCAATTTCCGGAAGAAAGTTGATAGAGATGAAACATGTACCCACCTGAAAAACATCTTGAAATGTTATGTGGCCACCGTCAACTAGTCGAGCTCCAGCATAGAAACTAGCTGAATAGAAGCAGTACAAAAAGAACGAGGACAATCCAAATCCTGTGCCACTGATCAATCCCAGCCTTATTCCTGTCCTCTTGGGACCCTCACATTTCTTTTCATATAGTTGCATCACCTTCTCTTCTGCACAAAAAGAAGCAACTGTTCTTATACTCCCTACTGCATCATTCGCAACTTGGCTTGCTTCCTCGTACATCATCTGCAAGTGCAACCGTTTTAGATTCATAAATAGATAATTATAGGATCCGTACAATCTTTCGAATAATGATTGGCTTCAAAAGTCATACCTTTGTATCTGCACTAAATCCTTTCATAAACTTTACTTGGACCATTCCATTGACACCTATAAGAGGAATTAGTACAAGGATAATGAACGCTAGTTGCCAACTTGCAGTGAAAGCAATGACCAAAGCTGCTACTGCTGTGGCAATGTTTTGAACCACCTGAGCCAGTGCATCTCCAACCAGAGCTCGCACTGTGGCTGCATCAGCCGAGAGCCTAGCACCAATCGAACCACTTGAGTGCTCAGGCTCATCAAACCAGCCAATCTCCATATGAACCACCTTTTCAAAACAAATAGATCTGATCCTTTGGATTAACTTAGATCCAGCTACAGCAAAGAAGTATGTTCTGAATGGATGCGCCAAAAATGATGCTATACCAAGGATCGCAAACATCAGTGCCCAGAACTTTGAATCTTTTCTCAATTCGTGTGGTGGTTCGAAAAATGTTTTGATTGCCTTCGAAATTAATGTACCATAAATAGGAAGTATGGTGCCATTGATACTTGCAGCTACGCTGCCAACTATAAGAACCGGAAGTTCTGGCATGTTAAGGTACGCAAGGCGACGAAGTGGGACTTCTGGAAATTTTTCTTTTGAGGGAAAATCTTCTACCTCTTCCAGTTCATTGTCAAGGCCATTGAGTCCTGTAGGTAAACCAAATGTGAGTGACAGCGAGTGCTGGCTACTATTTCTTGATGATCCCCTACTTATGGAACGTCGCAATGACCTTCTTTTACTTGACTGTCTAAATGATTCTACAGAAATTTCTGATCTGCTTTGATCATGTGTTGCATGTTCAGACTCTTTATTTACTTCCTGTAAGCGTATGAGCTGAGAGTATGCTCCATCAGGATCCTCAAGTAGTTCTGAATGCGTGCCTGACATTCGACAAATATGTGAAACATATTACTTGCACACATTTTCAGTTTCTTCCTGTTAAAAAAGTAATATACAGAGTTCAAGAAAACAACGTAATCAAGACTTGAAACTTGAGGAAATAAGTTGTAAAATGAATTTTCACTAAAAGATACTTGCCTTAATTTGAGAAGTACACAGAATAGGCACCAAATTTAACAAAACTAGATAACATATCATAACCGAAGTTTCCAGAAATATGTCAGCAATCGCAAAGCAAACACAAGACAAAAATTTCCCGGGGCAGAATAAGAGAGTAACAGCGTACTGGATAATGCACACGACATTTTAACATGAGAACATTTAAGTTAGGGATATATTTGCAAGAGAAACCTTTTTCAACCATCTTTCCCTGATGAATGACAGCAATAGTATCAGCATTCCTCACAGTGGTCAAACGATGGGCAATAATAACAGTAGTTCTGTTCCCCATTATCCTGTCTAGTGCCTCTTGAACGACCCTCTCAGATTCTGCATCAAGAGCACTTGTAGCTTCATCCAAAAGTAAAATTCGAGGGTCCTTCAGAATTGCTCGTGCAATGGCAATTCTCTGCTTCTGTCCACCAGAAAGCTGAGTTCCATGTTCACCAACCATGGTGTCAAGTCCCTGGATGAAAAATTCAAAGTCAGCAATTTATATATCATAAAAGACAATTTTTACTGATAAATAGGCGATAATTTTAGAACCTGAGGTAGTTTATCAATGAATTTTGCAGCATTGGCAAGTTCAACTGCAGCTCTTATCTCTTCAATAGTCGCACCATCCTTCCCATATGCAATATTGTCCCTGATGCTAGATGTAAACAACACAGGTTCCTGGCTTACAAGACCAATTTTTCCTCTAATCCATTTAAGTTGAAATTCTTTGAGGTTAATGCCATCTATAAGAACTTCACCATGTTTTGGATCATAAAATCTCTCTATGAGACTGATAACTGTTGATTTCCCACTTCCACTATGCCCAACTAAAGCTGCAGTTGCGCCACTAGGGATGGAAAGAGAGAACCCGCTAAATATCTCCTCTTCTGGTCTAGCAGGATAACTGAAATATACATCCCTCAATTCTATGTCTCCATGAATGTCATCCAATACTCTTCCACTTGACTCATATGCATCTATCTCTGGCTTTCTATCAATGGTATTAAACATTTTATATGCTGCAGCTCGACCGGAAGCAAACGCACTCATACTAGGAGATGTCTGTCCCAGGGACCTGGGAAATTCACAAATGCAAGGAAAGCAATGAATTGATTCATCAAAGAAAATATAAATATTATCACTTAGTATATATGTTTACTAAAACCAGGACTCACAAAAAGAACTCACATTGAACCAGTCAACACAGCAACAATCACATTAATAACTTGTCCTCCAGTATATCCGTCTCTTAATATCAGTTTTGCACCAAACCACACAGCCATGCCATAGCTGCTGAACACAACAAACATAACAACGCCAATACCTATCCCAGAAACAACGCCTTCTTGCACACTTGATTTGTAAGCAGTTTGAAGATGCTTGTTGTAAACATTAATAGCTCGCTTTTCTCCAGTAAATGATGCAACCTGCAATACCAAATAATGGTCATGATTTTCCCAAAAATTAAGTGGCAAAAGTAAAAAATAGTTCATTGAAAGGCAAGATGTAATTTTTTCTCCCGGCATCCTTGTCTTCTGGCTGTTTAACATACAGTTCTAATTGAGCCAATTGTCTGCTCTACTACATTAGCTGCTTCTGCATATGCATTCTGTCCACGAGCTGCCATCCTGGACACCAAAATGGACAAAGTTGCACCAGCTGCCACTAGCAGGGGAATCGCAGCTAACATGAGAAAGGCAAGCTTCCACCCTTTTACAAATGCAATGACAAAACCCCCAGTGAATGTTGCCGTCAACTGCAGAAATTTTCCAACCTGCTCAAAATAAGCAGAATAAATTCGAGTTGAACAAGATCATTGATGAAATCCAATGCAATTCCCCATTGTTGCAGAGGTTTACTACTGCAGCATAGCATTACAGTACCTTTTCACCCATTGCGTCTTGTATAAGAACAGTATCACCAGACATTCTACCAATAACCTCTCCAGTAGATGTTTCCTTATCAAAGAAAGCAATATCTTGTCTGAGTATAGTTTTCAGATAATAACTCCTTATTCGTGTTGCCTGTCTTTCCCCTGTGACCATCCAGCAGGTCACCTCTGGCAAGCATCAAAACACAGGATCTGTTTTAATTAAATTTAAGTGCCATATCACAAAGTTGTGTTGGGATTTCAAATATGAAATTAATTAACTTACGAAGAAAAGCTGCTGAAGCAGCTCCTATAGCCAAGTAGAGATATTTTAGAGAGACCTGAAAAACTTGCAAGTATCAACATCACCAGCATCTTCACATCAACAATTCTAAGAAACTAATGAATCTGAAAGAATGCTTGGTTCTTTACCTTGGAAACTATATGAAGCATTTCTTTGCCATTCTGATTTGTTCCAAAGGAATCAATCATCTGTCCCAATAGCAATGTCATTAGAGGCATAGAGAGCCCATTCCCAACAGCAGCGACCGTGCCAATAATCATCAACAAGACATCAGTAGAATCTGCAAAAGAGAAGAGCTTAAGAAATGGAACAGTCTTAGCTTTCTCTTTCTCATCATCTGTGCTTCCATTAGAGTCTTTCTCTTTCTCTGTCTCCTCCTCTTGGGTTCTTGATGTTTCAGCCTCATGGATATTGGAATAGCCGTTCTCCTCCGCCATTACAACAAACTAGCAGAATTCAAGAATGTATCTCGGTGCAGCGGAACTTATGCAACTGAATTGCGTCAAACTTACTGCACAAGTAATTATAAATGAGTACACATTACATCAGTAGAAAACAATGAACAGAGCTGGTAATGGCCGGTTAATAGAGCACACGCAACAAATAAATACGGTTTAAAAATTCACAGAACTCCAAAACCATCTGCAAGAAAAAAAAAAGGTAACCTAACTCTTTTGTCTCTAATTAAGGAAACCATATATATAGCCATGTAAAGAAAATGTCACAAGCTAAAGAACAATAGTAAGCATCTGCCAAGCGTTAACCAACTTAATTAATTATAATTTATGAATCATCCACTAAACGCTTTAACAAATGAAGTAAATGCGATCACAGATAATATTCACAGAACTTTTAACGCCAAAGAGACGCACAAATAAATTTCTGCGTATCAAACAAGTGTCAGCAGCAACCTTCTTCACCACCAAAAAGAAAAAAGAACATAACAGTGATCACCAGCTTACCTAACAATGGGGTTTGAAGGCTGATACGAAGGAGAAAGGACTGTGAATAATGAATAATGGAATAGAGATGAATTGTGTGTGTGAGTGTGGCCCTGTTTTTTTTTTTAAAAAAAAAAAATGGGAAACAAGATGTTGTTTGCTATGAAAAACGCCCACGCATTATTCGGAGAATTTCTTTCGTTCTGTTAACAACCTAACAAGGATTTACTTGGCACTGCTATTTAAGTTCAATTAAAACTAGGCCCTCCTTTTTTCTTTTTTTTTTTTTTTTTCAATAATTTCGGTGTTCACTGTAAAGAAACAAATCAAATATTCAAAGTCAAAGGTGTTGTAACTCTAATCTTCCTATGATAAAATTGAAAATCCCTTACCTGCATTGCACTGAATCGTAAACCTAAAGAAATTATAAAGATAAAGGTTCTGTTTTTTTTTTTTTTTTTTTTTTTTTGCTGCAGCACTTTTTTATGGGGCTAATTGCCTATATTTACATCATCATTTCCCTGTCATAATCAATGTATTCAAAGATATCATTTGCTTCAAATTAAAAGAAAAAAAAAATTTATCGACTTCTATCTTCGTTGACACCACTTATTCATCTCATCAATATCTTCAAAGTATGATATGGCAACCAACCGGAATACATCCAAATTTAAATATTGTTGATGACTCTGCTGATTTCGTAATAAAAACGCTAACACTCTTTCTTGATAACAAACTATAAAGAAAATCCAATCTCGTTTTCCTTCTCATCCATATGCCAAGAAACAACCCAAAAACCAAAAGAGTTTCTTGAGAAGCATACACATGTATGGTTTTTTTTTCCCCCTTACTTACCAGAAGAATCGTAATAATGGGTTAATTTGTGGAGGGTTTTGTTTTATTCAATGCGCATATGTTTGCGCAACAAAACACGTAAAAGTCCAAAAAGGTGAAGGCTACTACTGGTGGATTCAATCGGCATGTGAATTTTCACTACGTAAAGTCAATTAATCAAATGCAACGCTGTAGTGGAAAGGGGCTATCATATCTGTCCCTTTTGCACTTGATGATTTACCGTATAGTATAATATTATGAATGAAATTATTGAACAACTCACCTTTCAATAATCATCCAAAACATAGAAAGAAAAAGGAACCTCATGCAGTACCAAGCATATTCCTTGAGCACAGGAATTAATGGTTGATTTGAATAAGCCGTCCGTCTTCAGATCTGTAAATCATTTTGTTCAAACAATCCCAATTAGAGTCTATTGACTAAAATAATACATAGTGTCCATGTATTTACCAGCCATGTAAAGTTGGTGCAGCAACAACATGAGTGATATTCGACTGGTAGCATGCCTGACTGCAAGTTTTAACTTTTTACAGCACTTAAACTCACTTTTTCAACCCCTCACTGACTAAAAATATAACTTAATGGATTTTCCATTTTTTCTTGAATAGGGTTGGCCATTAATTTGATAATCGTTAATATTCTGTGCTCTTAATCTATAACGATATCTCAATTTCACCAATTAGTTGGATTACAGTAATTCACTAGTCCACAAAAATGGGTTCTGAAATCATTGAATTACGAATGGAACTTTATTAGTAAAATCCAGAGTGAAAAACTGAAATTATCACAAGACAAAAGATAAGGTTTTGCCGTATGGACTGCAGGCATTTGCAATATTCACGTTAGAATTATATATATATATATATATATTCAGGCTAGATATCGATTGCTGATATAGGCACATTTATATTTCATAACCTGTGACATTTGAAACCGTCAAATATTATTGCAAAATGACAATAAAATGGATTCACATCTCTGTCTCCTTACCAGTCCTTCTAGATGTTCAATATTTGCCATTTTTCGTAATCGTTGACAAGAAAAGGCTCTGGTCCTGTTACTCCCATTACTTTTTTCCTACAGATAGGGAAGTCAATTCATTTTGATGCAGAGCATTTATAGCTAGAGTTTTGAGATTTTTTAAATATTTTTTATTTTTATTAAAATTATTTTTTAGAATAAAAATATTTTATTTAAAAATTTTATGTATAATCTCTTATTATAATATCTTATAGGAATATTAGAGAATCAATTTGAGATTTGTATAATTTAGAAAAATATTATATTTAAAAATTTTATTTTTTATTTATTGTAATAGGAGTTTAGCTATAAATATGGCTTCGAGCAGTATATGCAAGGCCTTGAGTTTTTATCGTTTATAAAATTTCTTAAAGAAAAGTATCTCTATTTTTCTATCAAATTTTCAATTTTTTTCTACAAGGAATGGAATTTTTTATCTCTATTTACCTAAAATTCTTACACGAATTAATACACGTATAAAAGTTGTTTCTAACTTTTCATAAATTTGAATTCATAAAGCTTCTACTGGATCACTCCTACTTCATCCTTCTATTGCTAGCGTAATGCAAGTCCTCTAATTTTACTCAATAGGAATAGGATTGGTAGATTAGGTGAATATTAAAAAATCTTATATATAATTGTATTACAATACCTTAATTAGCATAATTTTTAATATTTAAATAATAATTTTATTAGTATATGTAATTATTTATTATTTTAAATAATTTTCATTTTTGATAAAATTTTCATAAATAATTGATAAATTATACAAAGAATTTATAATTTTATATAATAATGGCAGAATTCCCTAGTAAATTAACAAATTGTTTTCTTTACGCTATCTTTAAATGTTTGATCGTGTCACTCACAAGCGATACAATACAAGGGAATCAGGTCCTCCAGATGTCATCCATGACGTATCTATAACAGATCCATTTTCTTTTCAAGAATCATGGGATTTCATTAAAATACGAATCGACTATTAGTTATAACGCATGATACTGTCCGCATGATTTCTGAAAATTGCCATTAACAATTGGGATGGTGGTCATTTACCAGAAATTACAGTACATATTTCCATTATGGAAAAAGAAAGCCATTTGTATCCTGCTTTCTGTTTGGAAAAGAGAAGACAGCAACACTTCACCGAAATTTGTCGTAATTGGGAAAATTAAAAAAAAAAAGGATGCTAAAATCATGAAGTTCAAGCACTCATGTGAAGAGCCACCAAGGAAGCATAGAAACCATCTTTGATATTTATCAAAGAATCATGTGTTCCTTTCTCTACAATAACTCCATCTTTAACCACTGCAATAACATCTGCATTCTTGATTGTAGATAATCGATGGGCTACAACAACTGTTGTCCTGTTCACCATTGCTTGGTCTAATGCATCTTGAACCACTCTCTCAGATTCAGCATCTAGTGCGCTCGTAGCCTCATCTAACAACAGTACCTTCGGACTTTTTACCATTGCACGAGCAATGGCTACCCTTTGCTTCTGCCCTCCAGACAACTGCACTCCTCGTTCCCCTACAACAGTACCATACCCCTGCATTTTACATTGTCGTAAAACCATAAAAGTAAGCGACAAGAGATTGTAACATATTCTCTTTCCTATCTTAAAAAAAAAAAAAAAAAACATATCACGATTTATATGACAATTGCTTGATCGACTATATAATTTAACTTGGAATCTAAAAGGACCTATTAGTACTGACATTTCACGTTCTAACCTGTTGTAAGCTACAAATGAACTTGTGCGCATTGGCCAACTCTGATGCAGCAAAGATTTCTGTCTCACTTGCATTACCATCCTTCCCATATGCAATGTTGAAACGGATTGTATCATTAAACAAGACCGGTTCTTGGCTTACAAGCCCCATTTGCAGCCTCAACCACTTAAGCTGGAGCTTCTTAATTTCAACTCCATCAAGAGTTATATGACCTGAATCATGATCATAAAATCTTTGTAACAATGAGATGACAGTTGATTTCCCACTTCCACTTTCTCCGACTAGAGCCAAAGTCTGAAAGAAAATAACCATTTAATGCAATTCACAGTCATCTAGTCAATTCATTCATTTCTTGAGATTTCTTTCAACAAATACCAATAGTCACCTTGCCAGAATGAATAGCCAAATTGAGGTCTCGGAAGATCTGAATATCTGGCCTAGATGGATACCTAAAGCTTACATGATCAAGCTCAAGTTCTCCTCTCACATTCTCAAATGTAATTCCTGACTCATCACTTGGATCAATCTTTGACTTTCGGTCTAAAATTGAAAATATGGAAGAAGCAGCATTCTTGGCTTTGGAGGAATTGGAAGCCAAGGAACTTGTTTGGGAAATTAGCATAGCCGCCATTGATAGAGCAAAGAAAACCTGAAAAGCACGCACATGAAATCCGTATCATTAAAACACGAGTAATTTTTAAAAAAGTTTATATATCTTTCATGAACAACATTCAGAAGTAGCAAAAATATACCCACTTGAAAAACATCTGAGAATGTTGTTTTCCCCTCTGCAACAAGCTGAGCTCCAGCATAGAAACTGGTTGCATAAACAGAAAACAGCAAGAAGAATGATACTCCAAATCCTATTCCACTAATGATCCCTTGCCTTATCCCTGTCTTAACTGGACCTTCACATTTTCTTCTGTATAGCTGCATCACCTTTTCTTCAGCACAGAAAGAGGCAACGATTCGTATACTCCCTACTGCATCATTTGCAACTTGACTTGCTTCCTCATACATCATCTGCAAAAGTATATATTTATTTCCCTGATTTCTTTTCTTCAAACTCATGAGTCGATGGAATATAAAATCACAAGACAAAAAGCATACCTTTGCATCAGAGCTGAAGCCTTTCATGAACTTTAGTTCAACAAATCCATTTATTCCTAAAAGAGGAATTAGTGCAAGAATAATGAATGCCAGTTGCCAACTTGCGGTGAAGGCAATGACAAGACCTGCTACTGCTGATGCAATGTTTTGAACCATCTGAGTAAGTGTATCTCCAACCAGAGCACTCACAGTTGCTGCATCTGCTGAAAGCCTAGCCCCAATTGCACCACTTGAGTGCTCAGGATCATCAAACCAACCAATCTCCATGTGCACTACTTTCTCAAAACACATTGATCTAATTCGTTGGATTAACTTTGACCCAGCCACAGCAAAGAAGTATAGTTGTGTTGGAGATGCCAAAAATGTGGCGAAACCAATTAAAATGAAGATTATTGCCCAAAACTTTGAATCCTTTCTCAATTCATGAGGCGGTTCATAAAATGCTTTAATCACCCTGGAAATTAGTATTCCAAACATAGGAAATATTACACCATTGATACTTGCAGCTATAGATCCAGCTATAAGCACTGGAATTTCAGGCCTATTGAGATAGGCAAGGCGGCGGATTGGGACTTCCAGAGTTTGTTTATGTTGTGAAGGAAGTTGTGGTTCTTCTCGGGAATTTTCAGATGCATCAAGTCCCGTAGGTAAAGCAAATGAAGTAGAGAATGAATGATGATTGCTGTTTCCAACTTCTGGAGATCCTTCACCAGCGGACATTTGTAAGGAATTTCTTTGACTCAACTGACTAAAGGATTTCGAAGAAATGCCTGATCTCTTATGGTCATTTGCAGCTTGTTCCGAATCTTTGTTTACTTCTTGTAACCGTATAAGCTGAGAGTATGCTCCATAAGGATTGACGACCAACTCTGGATGTGAACCTAATCAATATTTTAAAAAAAAAAAAAACACACAATTAATACAGTCACATTACATCCATCTTCTGGTCTGTTTCACATTGAGGATCAAAATCACACAAAATGAAAATGTGATTTACTTTGATCAGAACAAATAGTAAATGCTAGACTTAATCAAGAAAAGCCACTATCAGAAACAAAATGGAAAGACTTATTTAACTACAATCTCAATGAATTTTTACAAATTTCAGACTTGATCAAGACTTAAGGTAGCATATAAAGATAGCATACATACTTGTGCATACCTGTTAATAGTGAATTTTCTAATATATTTAAAAAAAATGCGTTTTGTATAAGAGCAGTTATATGAGAAAAGGACTCCAGAACACTTTCTGATTTTAAAACTCCAGATTATTTGACTATGGTAACAGAAGATAACCAGTTAGGAATATTTAACAGCTGGTTTATTTTTGGATAAGTATGTTATGCCTGTAATCATAAGATACCTTTCTCAACTATTTTTCCTCGGTGGATGACGGCAATGACATCAGCATTCCTAATAGTACTCAGACGATGGGCAACAATAACAGTTGTTCGGTTGACCATAATCCTGTCTAAAGCATCCTGAACTATCCTTTCTGATTCTGCATCTAGTGCACTGGTAGCTTCATCTAAAAGTAAAATTCGTGGATCTTTCAAGATTGCTCTTGCTATTGCAATTCTCTGCTTTTGTCCACCAGATAGCTGAGTTCCATGCTCACCAACCATGGTGTCCAGTCCCTGGATGAAAAATTCCACTCTCCAAATTAGATATACAAATCAATACGTTACGACTACATGTTGAAAATTGATAAAATGGGCAACTTGTAAAAAACCTGAGGAAGCTTATCAATGAATTTAGCAGCATTAGCAAGTTCAACTGCAGCCCTTATCTCTTTGGTGGTTGCTCCATCTTTTCCATAAGCTACATTGTCCCTAATGCTGGATGAAAACAACACAGGTTCTTGGCTTACCAGTGCAATTTTCTTCCTAATCCACTTAAGCTGAAACTCTTTGAGGTTAATGCCGTCTATGAGAATTTCACCAGCTTGTGGATCATAAAATCTCTCTAGTAGACTGATCACTGTTAACTTCCCACTTCCACTTTGTCCAACCAAAGCTGCAGTCGTGCCTCTTGGAATAGAAAGAGAGAATCCAGTAACTATTTGCTCATCTGGTCGAGCAGGATAACTGAAATATACTTCCTTCAAGTCTTTATCTCCATGGATGTCATCCAATATCTTTCCCCTCATGTCATAAGGATCAATCTCTGACTTTCTGTTGATGGTCTCAAACATCTTGTAAGCTGCAGCTTGCCCAGCAGCAAATGCGCTTATGGAGGGAGATGCTTGCCCTAGAGAACTGAAGCATACATATGTAAATGCAAGGTCAGCAAATAATAAATTGTCATAGAAAATAGTAAATATATGCATTCATCTTGTATTTGTGGCGTGGATGTATGAGCCTGTGTGTGTCTGCGTGCTTCACAAAGGAACTCAAGTGGAACCAGTCATCACAGAAATGATCACATTAAGCACTTCACCACCTGTGTATCCTTTTTCCAGTATCATCTTTCCTCCGAACCATATTGCCAAAGAATAACTACAGAATATTATTAATAAGAATAGGCCAACACCTAATCCAGAAATGAAACCCTCATGAACACTTGATTTGTAAGCCTCAAGAAGAAACTTCTCATAGTTACTTATAGCTTGCTTTTCGCCGGTAAATGATGCAACCTGAATTAGAATTAAACAATGAGCATACTCTTACTAAAAATTTTTTTCCAGGAATATGTCTGCTACTGGCTGTCGTAAACATACCGTTCTAATTGAGCCAATAGTCTGCTCAGCTACAGTTGCTGCTTTTGCATAAGCATTTTGTCCTTGAGATGCCATGCTAGCTATCATGATAGACATGGCTGCACCAGCTAGTACAAGCAAGGGAATAGAGGATAACATGACAAGGGTAAGAAGCCACCCTTTGAAAAATGCTATTACAAATCCTCCGATGAATGTTGATACGTATTGTAGAAATTTCCCCACCTGCATGAAAGCGGACATATTTATTCAATCACAGCAATGCAATAGGGAAGATGCAACAAAATCTGCAAATTTGTTCTAATTTAGGAGTTCTTTCAATCCGGAAGGACACTACCTTCTCTCCCATAGCATCTTGTATAAGAACAGTATCACCAGACATTCTACCAATGACCTCTCCAGTTTTTGTTTCCTTATCAAAGAAAGCAATATCTTGTCTCAATATAGTTTTTAAATACAAACCCCTAATTCGTGCAGCCTGCCGCTCGCCTGTGATCATCCAGCATGCCACCTTTGACAGACAACAAATGCCAGTTTCTTAATTCACATGCTTGATAATTTATATATCTTTGTACATGAGATTATGTTATTTGAGTATATATACACTTGCGTAGAAATGAAGCCACAGCAGACCCCACCGCCAAGTAGACAAATTTTAGAGACACCTAAAAGTTTTTCCAAGAACAAATTAGCAACGACTTCCATTTTTAAATGAAAAATAATTGTAAATTTCATCAATAACATTAATAGGCTCGTTTTCATCTTTGTGGCTCTAAGAAGTCACCAGATTAATAAGATGCATAGTAGTCTCATATTTTGTTTCAGTGAAAATAGGAATTTTTACAAGAGACAGATAGATCAGTTTACACTTACAGCTTATGCTTGATATTGCATACCTTGGAAACTACATGCACCACTTCTTTGTTATTCTGGTTTTCTCCAAAAGCGTCAATCACATTGCCAAGAAATACAGTCATCAAGGGCAGACTTAAGCCATTACCAACAGCACCAATTGTTCCAATGGTCATCAACATAACATCTGTGGGATCTGCAAAGGAAAAGAGCTTGTGAAATGGAACTGAGTTAGTCTTGTCATCTTCTTTGCTCTTGTCAGACTTGTGAGGCTGCCCATTTACAATTGAGCCTTTCCCCTCCTCTTTATGGCCTTTTGATGCGCTGGCCTCGTCGGTACTTATGCCACCACTTATGTCATTCTCCACGGCCATAATCCCAGCTTAGTATATTTGTCTGATTGTTTGTTAACTTGTCTTTGTATCTATTAAACTTAAATTGCTCTGTACAGAAAAAACAAATGGTGGTTGAGATCAGCAAATTATAAATTAATGGTAATAACCACTGAAAAATTGGAAACTACAGAAATAATGAAATAAAACAAAACCCAAAAAAAAAAAGGTAGCAGAAAGGATAGTTATTAGGACCAAAGATTAATTCCAAATTGAGGATTGACCAAATATCACTTCACGGAGCGAGGAGAATTAGCCATTAAGAAAAGGAAAGGATACAAATGACCCAAATCTTAACTACTCCTATGATATTAGCGGGAAATCAGAAAAACAAATAGAATAGAACATTATAATAAGCAAAATTCCACCAAAATTATAATAAGAAACATAAATTTATATTTATACAGTATTTAGTTAAATACTAACTTAAATTCATTTGAATTGCAAATAAATTGCTTATAAGCAAAGGAATTTTCATATTATATACTATAAGATAAAAATAAAATTTATTTTAAATAAAATAAAATTTGTGTTTGATTTACGTATAGAATTCAATAAAAAATTTATTTTTCTAAAAATATCTTGTGCTATTTTTTCAAAATTTTACAAATGTAGAAAGGGTAGAGAGAGAGAAATGAAGAAGAGAGTAGAAAATCAGTATTTTAACTCGGAATATTTTTGAAAAAATTATATTTTTAGAATCTATTTGAAATTGTTATCAAATTTGATAGAATTTAATTTAATTATAATTAATTTTAAGAATTTAACAAAAATGAATTTTCAAATAGATTTTCATTTATATCAAATACACAAAATATAATTTATAAATAATTTCATTAAAAAACTATAGAAATATATAAGAAGAAACGTAAACAGATGGTATAGAAAAAGAAGAAAATAAAGAAACAAAAGAAGTACATACTTGGAAGAAGAAATATGCGTGACGCAGATGAGGTTAGAGGTGTGTCTGTGCAGACACTATAAATACACAGGCGTTTCCAATTCCATAGCTTGGTGTGGAGATCAAGCATTATGAATGGTCAATATAAGTCACCTGAACAAACAAACAAACGAGGAGATTAGTCAAAGACGTCAAGGTTTTGTGTTTTACAAAAGAATCCACTGGGTCCTGTATTTCACCGAGGAAAAGCTATCATGGAAACATGTTGCGTTGATTGATATGCACGACCAATCTCAGATCAAATCACGAGCAAATACCTTTTGTGATCAGAGAAGAAAGGGCTTCGCCCAGGGCATCCTCTTCCATGGCAGGAAAGGGATAGTTCCAGCGAGAAATGAGATGGCAAGCCAACCCCTACTCTGACTAGCGTCGCGGCTTCTATTTTGCCATTGCCTATAGGGGAGAGGGGTGCCGGAGCCATTGCTCTCTTGGTCTCCTGCCGACGAATGTATATCCACCTTCCCTGTGCGGATGCCCAAACAACAGTGACTGACGCTGCACTAAATGATGACGTGTCACTCTGTGACACGGCATTACTTGAAACGTGGCTGCCTGGTATTGAACACGCAATGTCATCTGAATTCCTCGCCAGCCAAATTAATCTGATGTGATTGGTGTCGTATCGGCCATGTGGCACATATTGCTGAAATGGCAACACAAACTTCGCTTCCTGTTGACGACATGGCATTAAATAATAATAATAATAATAATATAGCATGCAAACATTAAACTAAATGGCGATGATACGGACTAGTTTCGCTGATGCAGTAAACAATGGCATAGCAAAGAAAAATATGATATATATATATATATACATATATTAATGATTTTGATCTCATAGTGGTATTGACAACTTGTAAAATAAAAGAAATTGAACTCAAAGGGGTTGAACAACTCATGATGACTTTAATATTTAAATTAGAAATATTTTTATGAGGAATTGAAAAATAAGACAGCAGTAGATAGTAAAAAGCTGTAAGAATGTAATATATCATTTTCTGTTGTTGAAATGTTATTTTACACTTAATAATAATAATCATTGAGTGCATTTAAACAATATCAAAATATGAAAAATTGATTATTCTCATAATCGTATAACCTTTAAATATTAAAATAAATAAATACTCTTTAAATTTTTTAACAATTATTATTTATCTTACCTATTATCATTAATGAAGTTGATCATTTGGGTGATATCACTGCTGAGTGCTCATGTTTATTTGCTTAAAAAACTAGTTGTTCGTTGGATGGGTGTTTATTTACAGGGGATTTGAATATATGAGTGTTATATATGATATGACCGATAGTGTAGTTGTATCATTCAATACAGAGATTGATAATAAGCTTACCTCGTACGCGTGGCAAAAGCTATGTTATGTAGGGTCATTTCGCTGACAAGGCAATTGGGATCAATATTAACATTGGTGGCTGATGCGGCTAGTGAATGCCCTGGTGGTGTCAGTTATGTTGCTGCGGTAACTAATGATTTGGCGGCAATTGATGGCGTAGTTAACGACTTGCCAAAAATTATTGCCTTGTGGTCAATAATATCGTGCTCCACGTGACAGATAACTTGATGATGACTTTATGATCTAATAAGAAAGAAGAGCTATGCCTTTTCAGAAAAAGAAAGAAAGAAGAGCTGTCCAATTGTTAAATGAAACGTGGTATTTTTACAGTATGAAAAAAATAAAAAATAAAATTAAGTACAAATTCAAATAAAAAATGATTGTACTCACAGAAAACGAACGAACATCGGTGACTTTGGGACAATAATGGTATTTGGGAAGATGTCGATGAGTGTTATGGAACAGGCGTCCTTCATCTCTCCGACAATATTGGAATGAAACTAATAAAGAATTAGGGGTGATGTTGTCGTCCTTTATCTCTCCAGCCAGGGTTTTGAGGAGAAACCTTCCTCCTGATTCCTCACCTGATAGTATAAGCAGTAACAAATTTTTCACATCATGTACAATGCTTAAAATCATACATTTTTTTCGCTTAATTATCAAAAAAAATCCTAAATTTTAACGAATTTTTAAATATATCTCATCTTTTATTTTTTAATAAAAAGATACCTAATTTTTTTTTCAAATTTATCTTTAAATTAATATTTTGATACCTGAACTTTTTTAAAAAATTTGATTAAACCCAACAAAGACTAAAAATTATATATATCTTATTTAATTTGATTTGATTCATTTTCAATATATAAAAATTTAATTAAATTGAATTGAATATATCTATTTTAAGTAATTAAAATATAATTTATCTAAATAAATAATTTATTATAAATATTTATCATAAAATATAGTTAATTTATAATTAAAAAATGTAAACGTACACAATCATAATTTTTTTTAAAAAAAATACAATAATAACTAGTTATTTCTTTTTTATGCATACATTGAATAGTTAAAAACTTATTTCTTACAAATATTTAAATTATTTTTTCTATATTAATGAGTCATTTCTTATGAGAAAAATAAATTCACTAAAAATATATGTAAATATTAGTATCTTGAAAATAAAAATTCAATGAAAATATATAAAATTTCATTTAATTTTTTTTTATATAGAGAATATCTTTTTCACTTTTATATAGTATCTATGTTTCTATAATGATATAAAATTTAATAATTTTTTTGACAATATTTTTTAGTATAAAAGATACTCTATTTTTATTGTAAAAGTATATTATATAATATAAATTTTATTTTATTTTAAATTTTTAGGATCTATTAATCTATTATTTTATATAAATATTTATTTTATTATAAAATTTAATCAAATTTAGACTTAATTATTTATTTATTTTTGAAATTTAAATACAATAAATTATATTTTATATAGAAAAGTATTTTGTTTGATTTTCTATTAAATGAGAATTAAATATTTAATCATTGTATTACTTTTATTTTTTATTTATATGTCTTAATTTTTATTTTTTAATTTTTATTATGGTATGATATGCATTTATTTATTTTGCTCTCCTTCAATTTTAACTTTGTTTGTTATTATTTAAAATAATTTAAACAATTTGTTTACTTAAAAAATAATTATTGTCTATAATTCATGTTCATGAATATTAAATTTTTATAAAATAAATAGACAATAATTAACCAATAACTTTAATTTTAAAATATATTATAAATACTCAACATTAAAAAATTTTAAATATGTCACTGCGTATACATATATACTTGTAAAATTAATTTATTTTAAATTTTATATATTTGATTAAATTAATATTTAACTATTTTATATTTAAATAAATTTATTTTTCTCTCAAGAAATGACTCATTAATATAAAAAGATAATTTGACTATTTGTAATAAATAATTTTTAGCTATTTAATATGTATATAAAAAATGAAAACTATTTATCGTTGCATTATTTTAAAAAATTATGATTATCTAAATTTTAATTGTGAATTATGACTTATGAATTAGTGATATTTTATAATAAAATTTTATAATAAATTATTTATTTAAATAGATTATATTTCAGTTACTTAGAATATATATATATATATATATATATATATATATATATATATATATATATATTCAATTT
>CATIWR010265503.1:0-14688 GCA_949677035.1 Omphalea diandra | reverse complement strand
GTACGGTGGTAGATGAAAAGAGATATCAAGGTATGATCGGATCTTTACTCTATCTTACTGCTTCTAGGCCGGATATTATGTTTAGTGTTTGCATGTATGCTAGGTTTCAATCCTCTCCTAAAGAGTCTCATTTAAATGTTAAGAAGAGAATTTTCAAATATTTGCATGAAACTATTTATTTAGGACCATGGTATCCTAGGAACACTTCTTTTAGCCTAGTTGGGTATTCGGATGAGGATTACGCAGGAAGTCTCTTAGATAGAAAAAGCACTTTCGGGACTTGCCAATTCATAGGTGAATGCCTAGTTTTATGGTTTAGTAAAAAGCAAGTATCGGTTGCCCTGTCCACCGCGAAAGCCGAGTATGTAGCAGCGGGTTATTGTTGCACCCAAGTTCTTTAGATGAAAGAACAATTGAAGGACTTTGGTAAAGAAATTGATCACATTCCTATCAAATGTGACAATACAAGTGCTATCAATCTTTTAAAGAATCCCATCCAACATTCTAGAAGTAAGTATATAGATATTAGGCATCACTTTCTTCGAGATCATGTGCAAAAAGGTGATGTTGTGTTAGAATTCATTGACACTAATCATCAACTTGCAGATATTTTCACTAAACCTCTAAATGAAGAAAGAATGAACTTTATTAAAAGAGAATTGGGAATGCTTGATGGAAGCTCCCTCAAGTGAAAGTTCTTGTTTGATCTTATGTTTAAATATGATATATGTGTGATTAATGATTGCTATGGAAGGCTTTATTATTTATTTCTAAGGGATCACATGTTTTTCAAAAAGGGCTTCATTCTTATCCTTACTGACTCACAATTTGCGGTCGCTATTAATTCTTCACAGTCGCGAATTATAAGTTAACTTCTACCGGCTATCATATGTCAATTCGCAGTCGCAAAATTTCTCTTCACCGCGCATTTAAGTCATTAATTTCAAAATTTTGACCGTTGCAGCACATATTCTTGAGGAAAATTTATTCGTTACTCACATTTTTTGAAATTCGCGGTCGCGACTTCCATTTTCGCTGACGCGAATTTGAGTAATCGCCTCACATTTATGTGATTTGATGGCCAAACATTTCCAACCCTTTATTTAATCAATTTCTAGCTGTTTGTTACCATTTTCATACTTATTTAAGCCTATAAATACCTCTTTCAATAGTGTTTTTCTCACAACACTCAAACATTCTCACTCTCTCTCAAAATTCTCTTAATTCCTCCCAAACAATCTTCATTTTCTGCCATGGCCCCAAAGAAATTCTCCAAAGCAGATAAAGGCAAAACAATAGCTCAACCCTTTGCTCCTCCTGCCCTCCACCTCATGAAGGGCATAACCAAAGAAGAGAAAAAAAGTTACAAGGCAAACTCTTCTAAGGTGATTGTCCCCAACAAGATTCCTTCTACCTTTATGCTTGAAACCTTAAGTCTCAATGATGAAATCCGCACATTTCTGTCCAACCTTGGCTGGAATGAGTTCATCTTATGAGATGAACCCAGGTATGAGGAGGTGGTGCGAGAATTTATGTGCACCGTGCAATTGAGCTGCAAAGCCGACTCAAGGGCAGGACAATATGGGTTAGTATTTCGAGGCTTTGGCAATCCTTATTTCATTACGTTCGACCAACTTTCTTCTCTTTTCAATTTTTAAGTCGGAGAACACATACCCTTCATCATATCCGCACTTGATGTAATCTACTCCAAATTTTGGTCGGAGATTTCCATTGAAACCAAACACGACCCCTGTTCTTCTCTCTCCAAACATATAAAAACTTTGCCTTTGTGGATTCTTCATCGGATTATCACTTTCTCCATCAGTACGAGGGGTGATGGGAATGAGAAGGTTTTACAAAAAAACTTGGCATTCTTATTTTGCCTTGTCAAAAACAAACCTATATAAATTGGCCGCTACCTTATGGATCAACTAATCTACATGAGCACAAAGCCGAAGAGCCAGTTTTTACTCCATTCTTATGTCACAGTCATCTATCTTTTCATTGGAGCTCTTAATGAGGAAAATGAGCAATTCCTTACTAAGAAGCTCCTTCCCTCACAAAACTTTCTTGATCTCACATATTTAGTCAATGCCAAGGCCATACATCCAGACACTTACACTTATACTCTTGGCACGGTAGGGGCAAATAAAGTGGAGTCCTCTCAAGTTTCGAAATGAAAGAGGCTTCAAATTGATGAAGGAACAACACAAGTCTCTTCTCCTCCTCCTCAACCTAAAGCAAAGATAAAGTTGTCTCTTGCCACCTTAGATCGCAAGTTAGACAAACTGATGAGGATGATGAAGTGAAGGTTCCTCTTCCTTTCACATCTTCACAGCGATATGGTGGATCTCCAAGAGAAATTAGGAGTCCCACATTGTCATCTTTCGGACTTCACCGAATTCGAAGATACGGAAGATGGAGATGATAATGAAAATGAAGTTGAAGATGGAGATGAAGCAAAGGGAACAACACTTGCACAAGTTGAAGACACTTCTAGTGATGATGGGTCTCTTACTTTCTAGTTTAGGGATCTCTTTGTATTTTTTTTTATTTTTCTTTTCTTTATGTTTAAAAGTTTGTGATCCCACAGTTATAAATAAATAAAAGTTATTTTTTTGCTATATTGTGATCTTATGTGATTATTATCGAATGCTTTTTAATATTTACTTTTGCTCCTTATCAATACTTATGCATGAATTTACTTTTTTCTTCTTTATGCACCCTCTTTTTGATCTTGCCAAAGGGGGAGAGATTGTATGAATCTAAGCTTAAGGGGGAGAATATAAAAAATTATAGCATAAGTTAAAGGGGAGCATCATACTTATTGTTTTCAAATTCACTTTGTTTGAATGAATGATATACTTAACAAATTTTTGTCTTAAGTATTCATTGAATCTTATTAAAATTCAACTTCACTTTTCTGCATCGTTCTCACTTGGATCAATCTAAGTTGTCAAAATAAAAAAGGGGGAGGGTAGTTAACCTAAGTCTTAGACCTCTTTTGATCTTGACAAAGGAGATTGATCATGTCTAATGGTTCAAATAAGTATTGTTTTGCAACCTTTAGCTTTTATCTAAATTGGAAGTTGGATATAGCTCAAAAATCTTCAAGTATGAAAAGTGACTTCTAAATAGCGACTGTTACTTTGTATTCGCGACTGCAATCTGTAAAGAAGCATTGCTAGAAAACAGACAGGCAAAATTACGGAGCTATTCTCGATCGCGATTCATCTAAATGAAGGAGTCTAAAATTAGCAGACGATTTCGCGGTGTGTGTCATGCCCTAGTTACGACCGCTGAATTCGAAGTAACTTAAGAGGGAAGCAAGTCCACAATCACAACATGACAAGTGTCCCAGCTATCCGTTGGAAGTCAAATTTTATGGAGGCATCTTATTGGTAGCAATCGCAAATCATAAGGAAGAAGATGATCATCTTCGGCAGATGAATTCGCGTCCTTCTATCGCGACCTGTACAAGAATGATCGCGACCGCGATTTATGAAAGCAGTTGAAAGACAACGACTATATTTTCCTAGTGAACTAATCAAAATCTACCACGTGGGCTAGCCATTAGGCACAAACAAAATTTTCCTTCAGGAATTTGGATTTCGCAACCACTAATGAGTAGTAGCGACCGCAAATTGAGACTGTTAAGCATTTAATATAGAGTTTGTCAAGTTTGTCTCAAAGATTTGATGAACTATGATCTGTAACATCTCTTTGGTGAAGTTTGGATATAAATACTCTACCAACCAGCCATGAATAAGGTTGCTAAGAAATTTATTACAAGTAATTAAAGCTCTCAATCTTTACTACTCATTTTCTTTAATTTTCTTCATGAAATTGTAAGTGTTAGGTGTGAGCATGAAACACCAAGTTGTAAGGTTGTAGTGTGAGCCTGTAAAAACACTTCAAGATAGGTTTAAGTATGAGCCTAGTGAAACTTGAGTGAGGTTGTGTGTTAGCCTAAAAACACATTGTGGTAAGGCTGTGTGTGAGCCATCAAAACACAAGTTGTACAAGTTGGGTGTGAGCTTGAAAACACCTTGAGATAGTGAAATACCCAATTATTAAATTAAGGAGTGGACGTAGGGTCGATTATACCCGAACCACTATAAATCGTTGTCTCCATTCTACTCATTCTTCTTCCCCTCTTCTTTGTTTTTAAAATTTTTATACACTAATTCAACCCCCCTTCTTGGTTCCAAGGGACAACAGGTCACACTTTTTCTTTTCTTTTTGAGCTATGTCCACTAGCTTAAAATGGGAGTTGCAACTTTTATTTGATTCATGACTGAGAAATTTTTACAATCAAAGATCTTAGCATATATATGACTTTTGAGCATTGCTACATTCCATGTTCTTAGGAGAATCAAACCTTGTTTGTTCTTTATTATGAAGTTTGGGGGCATAATTACTTTGGCTATTGTATAAGGACCCTCTTAATTGGCATCTAACTTTCCACTTCGTACGTTTGCTTGCCATATGTCCGCTTGTTTTAGCACCTTATCTCCCTCTCTAAAGTTTTCTTTGCTCTTTTATTATGATAGCTTACCACCTTCTATTTATATGTTACCATTTTAATGTATGCTTGTTCTTTGGCGATTTGTAAAAGGTTTAAGTTGCACCTTCTTCATTTGTTATTATTCATTAGGTCATATTGGATTTTTTGTATGATGATACTGCAATTTTAACAGAAGATGACTACTTCTGAACCATATATTAGGAAAAGGGATTTCATTTATGGTTGTTATTAGTGTTGTTTTATATGCTCATAACACTTATTATGGCTTTTATACCCAAGCTCCCCTTATTTTGTCCAGCCTTTTCTTGAGTTCCATAAGGATTGTTTAGTTTGTATTCTTCATTTGATCATTTATTCATGGATATACTACTGATGTTAGCTTCTATTGTATATGAAAGCTAGTGCAAAATTCTCTAAACTTTTCAAAGTTAAACTATTTACTATTGTCAATTATAATAGTGTATGGGACTTTAAATCTATAAAGTATCTCTTTCCATATGAAGCTTATGATTTTTTATATCGTTATAGTAGCCAGAGACTCTACTTCCACCTATTTTGAGAAATGGTCTATGGCCGTTATAAAAAATTTCCTTTACTCAGTGACTTGTAGAAAAGAATTAAGGATATCCATCCCTTATTTATCGAAGGGCAATACAAAGTCGATAAGGTTTTGCAAGGCTCTTGGTGTTCAGTTCACTTTATTGTGTATCTGACACTGAGTACACTTATTAGTTATGTGTCCTAGGCCAATTCTTGTAATAGATATTTCATTAATTTCATGGATATTTTATTAATGTTATGGTTGCATTTTTATTAAATATATCTTTTATATTTAGTTTATGGCTAAATAATAATTTCATGAATAGTTAATTCTACTTAAGGTCATCAAGTATGTGACTTGATAGTAAAACTCTTAAGTGTTAATAATTCTATTCTAAATTATCCCTAGTCGGTCATTATTATGGGATAATAATGAATGAGACAATAATGAATGAAGACTAGTATGCGTTTTAATTGATGACTAGTTTTATTGGTCATGGATATAGGATATTAAGTCAAATACATAGATATATATTTAAGAAACATTGTATTGAACCAACCCGTTATAAGAACATTACATTGATAAACAGTCATAAGTGATTCCTATGCAATAATATTAAGTTAATCCTTTGATATGAAAATCATCATGGATTCCAATATGATGAACTTTGTGTTTTGATACAATCCAACATTATCTTTAACAAAATGATTATATAGATTGATATTGATCATGAAGTAAATCATATAGAGGAATATAAATGATTAGGAAAGAATTTGTCCCTTATATATTTATGAGAAATATATCTTTGGGCCTCTCGATATATTAGACTGAAAAGATTGCATGACCATGAGAAAGTAAATTGAAAAAAATTATCGATATCATTTTACATCAATCTACTTGGAGATTGAGAAAGAATTGAATTGTATAATGATGACATGATCTATGTTTTATGTTCAATTGAGATATAATGTGACAAAAGGATTATAATACTATTTGTAAAATAGGTTAGGTTGGATTATTGATTTTCGCATAATTTTGGTAATCATAATATCTTTGTTAGAGACTACTTATGACTTCTAGGTTAGAAATAGGTTTTGAGCCACTACCAACACTATATGAACCTATAAGGTCGCACACATAAAACAAACCTAAAGTGAAATTGGATTTTACTACTCTTTCTGTTTATAATTAAGATAGTTAGAGAAATTATTTAAGTTGTTTAGATATCTATTTCAATTTAAAAGTTGATATAAAATAAGATATTGTCTCAACTATATCTTTTAAGATGCATAGCTAGCATAAATATCTTAATAGTTAAGACAAACACACACATACACACACACACACTCACATATTTTTAGGGTTTTCTAAGTAAGAAAAGTTGTATTCATGTTTCCTTCAGAAAACACTAAAAGAAAGAGTCATGTAAACCTTAGTGTTAGCACACTATAGGTTTTGGAGGTAGCTTATTCATGTGGATACCTACAAAGGGCAATCATACTTTAATGATGTCTAGATCCGACTTCAAGCTCAAGGTAAAGTGATACAAACATGCCTTAACTTGTCATAAACTTGTATGCAATATTGTTACCTTTGCCCAAGGAAAGTTCAAGAATTAAGCAAAGACTTTAATTCTCAAATAGATCTCTAAATAACTTGTATCTAGCAACCTAAGTTATAAAGAATTATAAGATGTTTAATATCCAAACATAGAATAAACTAAGTCAATGTTAAGTTTAGAATTAAATAAGTTTTCCAAGCTACTTAAGCCCTCACTTAAATAACCTCATTGAGTTCTTTTAAGAACTAAAGAAGAGAATGATTTCTTACGAAAAAATCTAAATTACATTAATCAAGATTGAGTGCCAAAAATATGGTTTGAATGGCCTATTTATAGGCATTGTAATGCTTTACTAACTAGGAAGAAAAGATGTAAATCCTATTTTAGAAATAAGAAACAAACTAAATATCAATAGAGTCATCTTTATATTTGACCAAGAAGAGATTAAACTTCCTAAAACATTAGCTAATAATACTAACAAAGAAATAATTAAAATCCTACTCTAAACAAGAAGTAGAATTTGGCCAAGAAAGAAAGGATAGAAAATTCTCAAGATCTTGTATATTTTGGAAGATATTTGAGTTGACTTTAATTATCTCTTTTACCATATGTGATGCTCCCCCTCCCCCCCCCCCTCTCTTATGCCCTTTTTAGGAATATTGTTCTTTCACTTAAAAATTCTTGGCATATTCTTAGAAGCTTCTTGAAACCTTCCAGAATCTTCTAAAACTTTTTATAACCTTTAAGACCATTTTTTGTGTAATTTTTCCTATTTATAGAGTTGGACTCGTAAAGTTCATTTTGAGGATCTACACATGAAATGGAAGTATAGAAATGTTCATTTTGCCCTTAAAAAGATCTATTAAATGCTCTAATGCTTGCTTTCTTGACTTCCTATAGCGTGAACATTCATAAAACTTCTTTAAACTTCTTAAGGCATGCCCTTTTCATTGGTCCTTTGAGTTGAAGTTTTTCTTCCTGTTTAATGCTTCCTTAGCTTACATCATTGAGTGTTATTATGTAAACCCCCCCTCTCTACCTTTTAATAGATCTACTTTTGTTACTAAATCCCCTTTCTGCCTTCCAATAGATATACTTTTCTTATTCGAATTGGTAAGTTTTGACATCCTTCCTATTGATTTAATCTAATTGTATGGATTTTCGGTAGGTTTATATATTTAAAATTTTTGCTTTTCATTGTGTTTGCTCTACAACACCTAACAACACCTAGTTATAAGTTCCTAAAATGTTTTTCTTCATTTGTGTCTTTCTTCATTATAGGCTAGTAATATCTGATGAGGTTGGCTTTGTTAGTTATATAAGCCACAACAACACCTAGTTACAAGTTCTTCTGTGTCTTTCTTTATTATAGGCTAGTAATATCCCATGAGGTTGGCTTTGTTAGTTATATAAGACACAACAACACCTAGTTACAAGTTCCTCTGTGTCTTTCTTCATTATAGGCTAGTAATATCCCATGAGGTTGGCTTTGTTAATTATATAAGCCACAACTTTGTATGCATTATACCCCCATTCTGAATCTCCCATATATGTAGATGTTGTCTTCCTCAATGATGTATCTTTGCCATGGATGGCTAAAAGATTTTTTATACGATATCATTTCTTCATCATAGTATTCTTATAGTTCTAATGATAACTTTGCCTTATTGCTCATCCTCTAAAACAGTGTCTTCTTTTAGGTGTTGGATTATTAGGGTAATCCAGTTATCATTTTGCTTGGCTATAAGGATGTCTTTTCTTATGTTGAAGGTGCTTTTAGTAATTCAACATATACTAGTTAATCATTTATTGATGGGATGACTAAGTAGTTTGCCTCTCTATTTTTTATTCAAGGCATTTATTCAATAGACCAACTGCAACCTTGTGCTTCAATTTTCCTTATAACATTAAGGCATATTATTAGATATTTGGTGAGCTTTTGGTATTTACTATTAATTCTCCTTTAATTTATTAGATAATTAGGGTTGATAATTTTTTATGCGACTCAATTAAATAAGATGAGACTATTGGGTTTTGTAGAACGAGTATAATGGAGAAAAAAAATTTTATACATGGAAACCCATCAAGGATCCATGCAATTCGATTAAATCAAAAAGAAAGAAGTGAAAACCTTACCAATTTGGATAAGAGATACAAGATCGTTGAAAAGTAGAGATGGTATTTACACTGGTAATACCCAACCTTAAGCTTGAAGTTAGATCTAGACATCATAAAATGATGATTGCCCTCTGTAGATAACCACATGAACAAGCTATCTCCAAAATAGTTAGTGTGCTAGCACTTTTCTTTTTCTCTAAAATATTTATGATAAAAAACTAATGTGAATGTTCACTTTTTAGTTATCAAAAAATCATAAACACGCATATATATCTTAACAGTTAAGGTATTTATGCCAACTCTGTATCTTAAAAGATAGATATAAGATAATATCTTATTTCGTTTTAATCTTTAAAATGAAATAGATATCTAGATAATTAAGATAATATCTCTAATTATCTTAATTATAAATAGAGAGGTAGTAAAATCTAATTTCACTTTGGGCTTATTCTATGTCTGCAACCTTGTAGGTTCACTTAATATTGGTAGTGACCCAAAACCTATTTTGGCTCACTAGTCATAAGTGGTCTTTAGCAAGATATTATGACTACCCAAATTATGTGAAAGTCAATGATCTGACTTAACCTATTTTACAAATAGTAGTTTAATCTTTTTGTCACATTATATCTCAATTGAACATAAAACATGAATCATGTCATCTTTATATAGTTTAATTATTTCTCGATGTAAAATAACATTGATAATCTCACTTCTATATGACCATGCAAACTTTTTCATCTAACTTATCAAAAGGCCTAATGATATATTTCTCATAAATATATGCAAGACAATTTCATTCTTAATCATTTATATTTCTCTATATGATTTACTTCATGTCTAATATCAGTTAATATAATCATCCAGTTAAAGATAATGTTGGACTGTATCAAAACATGAAGTCCACCATATTGGAATTTATGGTGTCCTAGGACACATAACTAACAAAGATGACACATAGTTAAATGAGTTTGAGTTTGACATGAATAGGTTTGGATCATAACGGTAAACTCATTTATGGCATGGTAAAAAAAAAAAAAAAGGTTTAACGGGTTTATTTGCTTAACCTATAATAGATATAATTAAATATGACTATATAATTAAATTAATAGATTAACATTTCATACATGATATAAATATACATATTTAAACATGATTTAAGTAAATGTATTTATATATAAGAAAATATCTTTTAACTAACCTTATATTTGTTTAGGATTTCAATCTCTACTTTCTATTTTATTAATATATATTTTTTTAGTTAAAACTAAATACATTTTAATCTTTTTATATAATTTTAGGTTAAATGTGTATTTTTATATCATGACACGTTAATATTTGTTATGACATGATTAATTAATTGGAACATACAGGTTATATCGTATAACTTGCTTTATAAACATATCCATATTAAGGTTCAAGATTTTGACATGATTACTTGAATATGTCGTATTCGGGTTGGATATTTTTATATTATACACATGTCTTATTACTACACGATTAGACATGACATGACACGAATTGACATAATTAATTATTATCATTGCATATATTTATCTTCTCTTGTCTTAATTCTTTGATTAGCTTTAGTTCAACTACTATGAATTCATATTTAACTATGTTATTCGTTATCCAGAAGTGAATTTCTGTGGTGTATTGTAGGAGGATTTTATTCATCCCTTTCATGATGATGTTAGCTCCTGCTCTTTTCAAGAAAAGTGCTCCATCAACATAGGCTTTTCATTCTTCTTTATCTCTACTCAGCTCGAGCTCATTGTTTGAGCCTATCCATTCTATGATGCAATTGGTTAATACTTGAGCTTTTAAAGAGGGTCTAAACGCATACTTGATGTCAAATTTGATGAGATAGATCGACCATTCTAATATTCATCCTGAGAGCTCTGCTCAATGAAGGCATCTCTTAAGTGGATGATCTATTCGGACTATGACTGTATGCACTTTGAAGTATGGTTTGAGTTTGATGGCAGTTGTGAGTACTATTAGGGTGAGCTTCTTAATCTTTAGGTATCGAATTTCGGTTCATTTTAAAACTTTACTATTGTACAGAATCAGAAAGTATTCGTCTTGCTTTTCTCATATTACAATAGCAACTAACATTTCTTTAAAGGTTGTAATCTACATGTATAATTTCTCCATTGGTTCGAGTCTACTTAAAAAGGGTGGTGTGTTGAGGAATTTTTTAATTTCTTAAAATGCTTGTCGACATTCTTCGCTCCAGTTAAACTTCTTAGTCCCTTTTAGGATTTGTAAAATGGCAAGCATCATTTAGCAGAGCATGAGATGAACCTCCTTAGGGCATTTATTCACCCATTTAGTTGTTATAATCCATTGCTGGTTGTGGGTGGCCTCATGTTGATGATAGCCTATATTTTTTCTGGGTTTTCTTTTATTCATTTCTACTAATGATGTATCTCATGAACTTCCCTACTGTGATGCCAAACACAGCTTTATCTAGATTGAGCTTCATCCTATGTTCATGAAAAATGTTTAGGACTTCATCTCGATCTTTCAGATTGTCCTCCTTCTTCTTACTTGTATGATGATGTCATCAACGTATGTCTCAGCCATTTTTTCCGATTGCTTCTTGAATATTTTGTTGACTAATCTCTGATACGTTGCACGGGCATTTTTAGTCTGAATGACTTGATAGCAAAAGGTCCCTGTTTATGATGAAGCTCATTTTTTCTTTATCTTCTTTGCTTATCCTAATCTGAAGGTATTTGTTGGTTATATCTGGACTGTTGTATCTTTTATACTGAGTTGCTGAATCCACCAACTGGTGAATGTTGGGTAAGCGATATTCATCCTTGGGAATCGCATCGTTGAGGTTCATGAAGTTGATGCACATTCACTAATTTTCATTTGCGTTTTTTGCTAGGACAATTTTTAAAAGCTATTTCAGTACTGGACTTCTCGAATTAACCCACTAGTTAATAACCTCTTTTTTTGATCGAACATGGCTAATTGCTTCTCAATGGCAAGGTTCCCATTTTTTTTTTACTATTTGATAGGCCAAGCATTCTCATTAATATTTAATTTATGAATTATTATGTTAGGGTTAATATATTTTTTTGTGTCCAAGCAAACATTATTAGCGGCCTTTGCAAGGTTCTGCATGGGTCCTCCTTGAGTTTTCTCGACATAGTCCCCCTAAACTTTAAAGCCTTAACAGATATTCGCACTTCACTGGTATGCTCGATTAGTTTGGCCCATTCTTCACTTTATGGTGTTTCCCATTGATCGATTAGAATTGCCTCTATGACTTTCACGAGGTTGAGCATACAAGCTTCCTTGGCAAGTCATTGATCTCCTCTCATTATCACTACTCCAGTTGAGGTTGGGATTTTCATGAACAAGTATCATGGACACAAGTAAGCATATGTTTCATATGGCAGAGGTTTACCCAAGATTATATTCTGGGCAATCTGTACATCAACTGCCATGAAGGTGGCCTTGACTACTTCCACTTCATCCTTATTCTCTAATTCTAGGGTGAAAATAGTATATCATTTTGTTGGTATCTGTTTGCCTCCCAAACCTATAATGGGCTGGTTAATACTGTATTTAAAATAGTTGTGGACATACCTAGTTCTCGGTAGGCTTGAATCAAGTTGATCAAGCTTCTAGTGTCGACAAGTATTCTCTTAATAAGATATTTATTAATGATGAGGGCATCAGCATGCAGGATCCTAAAGTGGAGTCCGTCCTCAACTATAAAGGTGATACTTTTGAACTTTTCCTAAGTCAGGATTACGGTAACCACTTCCTTATCATGCTGTACCCTTTTGTTGTGTTGTCCCCATAGGTTTATCCTCGATTGATCATATTTCTCATTCATGCTGGCTCTGTACGATTCAGCCTTTTGTTCTCCTAATATCCAATTTTATGGTCCTCGAGCCTCTCTCTTTTTAGTAAATTTATTTAATGATCCATAGTTCTTCATTGTGCCTACACCTATTTCAAAGTTTGAGTGGTCTATATGAATGATTGATTCATTGAATCGATCCACGTATTCTCTAAGCAATTCGTTCTCCTTTCTCACTATCTCATGCAAGTTAGTTGAAGTCTTTTTTGCCTTTATGTAAGTGATGAATCTAACACTATAGAGGCTAGCTAGTTGCTAAAAAGTGTTAATTAATCCTCTTGGCCAAACTTCGGTACCACTCTTGGCTACCTCTTATAATGTAGTTAAGAACGTCCTGGACAAAATGACGTCTGAATAGGTTTGTAAATTTATTGTATTCCTAAATGTTGAAAAATGGACTTTGGGGTCTATATTTCCCCAATATGATACGATGTTTGGCATGTTAAATTTCATTGGCATGGCCTAGATGAGGATGCTTGGAGCCAAGGGACTATAATTCTGTACTTTAAAATCCGTGTTCTACTCTTTTCCTTTAATTTTTTGCACAGCTTCCTCGATATATTTCTCTATATTTTGTTTTTTAATGTGCTCCTCTAGTGTGGATTTTTTGCTTTTCTTATTAGGGGCTCGATAGTTTAAGCATCACCTTCTTCTACTTTTTCTTTTTTTATTTGATAAGTGGATGCCCGATCGATTTTCTTTTGTTTGTCTTCATGTTCCAGTACTACAACCTTGCCCTTTTCCTTCCATTTTTATTGCTACTCGACTTCTTTCTCCTGATTGCTCATTGTGATCTCTATAATCATACCTATGAAAGATGCCATGAAACTTTTTAGCTCATTAACCATACTTGTTTTAAATTCATAATTACTGAAGAAAGTACGTTAGTTATTGAAATTTGTTTTAGGGTCATTTCTATATTGAAAGGAATCGTCGCAGCCGTTAGTCTTCCTATCAAGAAGGTTTATATGGTGTTGAGAGGTGGAGTTTGATGATACTGGAGGGTATTCCCAATTGTCCTGTTATTAGGGTCCATGGACCCTGATCTAGTGGTATGGTTTGCATGGTTTATAGTGGTCGAGTCAGTGATAGGGGTTATCTGGTCATTGATGCCAGATGGTGTTGGATAGTACAAGATTCTGGAAAATTACATCCATTGAGATGGTGAGGTAAGCTTAATTGGGATAGTGTTTTTTTGCAATCTTCGGCAAGCGGTAGCTCTAAAGGGGAGTTCAATCTACACTCACCACATTAATTGATAGTTGTACAAAAATGGAGCTAGACATAATGACAGAGAATGAGGTTCCTATTAACTTAGATCATATGAGAAAAGATGGATCTTTACGATAGCTTTTTTGGCCTAATTAAATGGAGATGATTATTATATATATCAAAGTAAGAATCTTGTGAAATACTCTTGTGAGATGTTTCCCTAAGCCTGTGATTGGCAAATTTTCATAGGGGGGAAAGAAAATAAGGAAGGAAAATAAATTTTATTTTCCCTCCTTATTTTCCTCCTTCATGCTTGGATAAAAAGGAGGGGAAGGAAAATAATTTTTATTTTCCCTTGATTGGATAATCAATTATGAAAGGAAAGAAAAATAATATGTAATATATTTCCAATTTTACCATTTATTAAATAAAACATTTGAATATATAATTGTATTGTATAATGATAAAAAACAATAATAATTATTTAATTGATTTTCTATGAAATTAAAATTTATATAATGATAAATATAATGTTAATACGAACAAATTCTAAAATTATTTTTATATTCAAAATGTTAAAAAAATATATTTACAGATTGATTTATATTTTTAAAATATTAAAATGTAACAAAAATATTTTTAAATATATTTTGCTAAATTTTAATAAACCAAATTTTTATTCTTAAAATTGAACCGAACTGAAATTTTTTAAAAAACTAAATTAAACGATCCGATTAAACTGAAATTTATGTATTTATAAACCGAATTGAATCGATCTTATAAAAAGTTCAGTTCGGTTCGGGTTGTTTCAATTAAATTACATGTATTTTAAATTTGGTTCGATT
>CATIWR010265471.1:0-19064 GCA_949677035.1 Omphalea diandra | reverse complement strand
ATAAGAATAACACTTTTGATGCTTTCAAAAGTTTTGCTAAAAGAGTTGAAAATGAAAAAGGTTACTTCTTTTCTTCTATTAAGAGTGACCATGGAAATGAATTTCAAAATGAATCTTTTAAAAATTATTATTTAGAGAATGAGATTTCTCATAACTTTTCTACTCTTAGAGCACCACAATAGAATGATATTATAGAAAGGAAAAATAGGACATTAGTAGATATGGCTAAAACTATGCTTAATGAGTATTCGTTGCCAAATTACTTTTTGGCTGAAACCATCAATACTTCTTATGATATTGCAAATTGTGTTTTCAAAAGACCCATTCTAAACAAAACTTTTTATGAGCTATGGAATGGTAGAAAACCTAAGCTTTCATGCCTTCAAATTTTTGGGTGCAAATTCTATATACTTAATACCAAGGACAACCTTAGAAAATTTTCTCTAAAACTAATGAGGGTATCTTTCTTGGCTATTCCATCACTAACAAAGCCTATAGGATGTTTAACAAAAGACTATGGTGGTTAAAGAGTCTGCGAATATTGCATTTGATGAATATATATAGTAAACTTAGTCTTAGGAAAGGTTCTTTTATTGATAATTTTGTAGATGACTTTGAGAAGTTGGAACTTGATTCAATGCTAAAAGAAATTATGATTGATCTTGAAGAAAATAAGCCATCACAAGAAGTTGAAGAACCTCAACCACAATAAGAGGAAAACCAAGCTTAAGAACTACTTAAGGGTTGGAGATGAAATATTTGTAAGACATCCAGGGAGTAAGTACTAGATCTCAATTACATGCTTTAGATAATAATCTTGCATTTTTTTCTCAAATTGAGCCAAAATCTCTTGATGACGCTCTTGATGATAAGAGTTGGGTGATTACTATATAAGAGGAACTCAACCAATTTGAGAGAAATAAAGTTTAGGAACTTATTCCTAGGCCTAAGGAACACCCAGTTGTGGGATACAAATGGGTGTTTAAGAATAAGTTAGATGAGCAAGGTGTTATTACAAGGATCAAAGCTAGATTGGTTTCAAAGGGTTACAATCAAGAGGAAGGCATTGATTATGATGAAACCTTTGCCTCCATAGCAAGATTAGAGGCCATTAGGATTCTTTTAGCATTTATATGTCACATGGATTTTAAACTTTTTCAAATGGATGTGAATAATGCTTTTCTAAATGGCCTCATAAAGGAGGAAGTTTATGTTGAACAACCTCTGGGTTTTGAGTCTCATATTTCTCAATATCATATTTTTAAATTAACTAAAGCATTATATGGTTTAAAATAAGCTCAAAAAGCTTGGTATGAAAATAAAATGATTTTGGAAAAGGTAAGGTTGATACTACTTTATTTGTCAAAAGGCACAATAAAGGTACACTCATTATTCAAATATATATTGATGATATCATATTTGATGCTAATAATGAATCTTTTTGTGAAGAATTTGCTAAGTGTATGATTAGGGAGTTTGAGATAAGCATGATGGGTGAGCTCAAGTTCTTCCTTAGTCTCCAAATCAAGCAAACTAAAAGAAGGCATCTTCATTAATCAAACCAAGTACACAAAGGATATACTCAAAAGCTTTGGCATGGATGGATGCAAAGTAGCAAAGACTCCAATGAATGCAACTATCTAGTTAGACAAAGATGAATCAGGTAAGCCTATTGATGAAAAGAAGTATAGAGGTATCATTGGCTCTCTCCTCTATCTTACTGCATCTAGAATTATGTTAAATGTTTGCTTATATGCTAGATTTCAATCTTGTCAAAAGAAATCTCATATGAATGTCATTAAAATAATTCTCAAGTATTTGGTGGCACATTGTATTTAGGACTTTGGAATACTAGAAATTCATCTTTTTGTCTTCTTTGATATTCATATGTGGATTATGTCAGTAGTTTGATGGATAGGAAAAGCACTTTTAGAACTTGGTAATTCATAGGTGAATGCTTAGTCTCTTGGTTTAGCAAGAAGCAAATTTTGGTTGTCTTATCCATCACCGAAGTGGAATATGTAGTGGCAAGTTATTATTTCACCTAAGTTCTTTGGATGAAACAACAATTCAAGGATTATGGCAAATATGTTGATCACATTAATAAATCTTTCAAAGAATCCCATCTAACATTCAAGAAGCAAACATATTGACATTAGACATCATTTTCTAAAAGATCATGTCCAAAATGGTAATGTGGTGTTAGAATTTATTGACATCAATCACTAACTTATGGATATTTTCACTAAACTCCTCAATGAAGATAGAATGAAATTTATCAAGAGGGAACTAGAAATGCTAGATGGAAGTGCCCTAGGATGAAAATTGATCTCACTTTATGCATTTCACGGTGCTTGTCAATATTAGTTCATTATTTGATATGATTAGTGATTGCATGTTAATGTGTTGTGTAGAATGTTGTAGATGTGTTAATTCATTGTGCATTTGTGCTTCTCAATGCCAAATTGCTTAAATTATTCATCATAATATCATGTTGATCACATTATGTTTGGGTCATTATTTCTTTCATGTTTTTTTTCAAGATGGCTTGTAATTCATGATCAGGATTCAAAGTTAGCGATTGCTATTTACAAGTCTCCTTCAACATTTTGACTTTTGTCAAATTTTCTATTGTGGTCTATGATAGCCACCATACAAATTTTCAAATTTCAAATCTTTAGACCATTGACCATGCCCTTTCCCAAGGAATTCTTGACTATTACTTAGATTTTTCATAATTAGCAGTTGCGATAGGCATATAACGATTGTAATTTCTTGTAATCATTGGCCATTGATTGATTTGAAATTCATTTAATGCATTTTTCCCATTTTTCAACCATTTTCCTCACATTCTCTGCCTATTTAAGCCTCCTTCACACCCCTCTATTCCACTTATATCATTTTCTTCCTCATACCTCTTATCTAATCTATTTTCAATCTCTAACCTACATTTTCTTTTCTTCAACTCTCATGGCACCCAAAAAGTTTACTAGAGCAGAAGAGGGGAAGGGTGTTGCCCAACCTTAAGGTCTTCCTCTTCTTCATCTCATGAATGTAATCACTAAAGAAGAGAATGAGAGATAGAAAACCAACACCAAAAAGATCATCCAACCATAAAAGATACCTTTCTCCTTTCTTCTTGAGAATTTGGGCATCAAGGGAGAAATTTGTCTCCAACCTTAGCTAGAATGAATTCATCTTTTGGGAAGAATCGGGCTATGAAGAAATTATACAAGAATTTATATGCATCGTAATCTTAATAGGAGAGCAAAGTCTAAGGCAGGTATGTATGGTCTTATTTTTAGCGCTTTTAGCAATCCCTACTTCATGACTTTTGCCTAACTTTCCTCCCTTCATTACCTTCTGCCTCACCAAAAAATGAACCTATTCAAATTGGGACATGCCTTGTGGATCAATTGATTCACATGAACACCAAACCTAAGAGCTAATTTCTTCTTCCCTCTTATGTCATAGCCATCTATAGGTTTATGGGGGCTCTAAATGATGAGAATATGAAATTCCTCACAAAAAGGTATCTCCCATCCCAAAACTTCATTGATCTAACCTATTTGTTCAATGCTAAGGCCATTCATCTTGACACTTATGTCTATACCTTGGGATCATATGGAGCAAATAAATAAGAGACAACTCATGCCTCTAAAAGAAAGAGGTTAGTGATTAAGAAAGTCCCTCAAGAACCTACTCCTTCTATAAAGCCTAAGGAAAAGCCAAAAACCAAGTCTTCTTCTATCTCTCTATCTCTTCTATCAATAAGAAACTTGAAAAGGTGGTGAGAATGATCAAGATAAGATTTCTTCTTCTCTCTCACCTTTATATTGACTTGGTTAAGCTTTAAGAGAAGGCTGGTGCTACTCCGTGTCTTCTTCCTGACTTTGGAGAATAGGAAGACACTAAGGAAGAAGAATGAGCCTAAGAGGAAGAAGGAGATGAAGCCCAAGGAGGAGATGAAGAATTTGTTGAAGATAATGATGATGATGCATATGATATCTTTCCTACCTTATAGTTTTCCTTAAGCTTTATATCTTATTTTAACTTTTTTATTTTAATTTTAGCTAAAGTGTGTGATTAAACACAATTATGTATTTGATTATGTTATGTATTTTTTTCTTAATAATAAAAGTTTGAACTATGTTATTTCTATGATTGATCAATATACATTTGATTTAATGAATGATGTTCCATGTTATTATTATGATACTCTTACTACTTATCATGGCACTTAATTCTCTCTTTTTCATCTTCATAAAAGAGGAGAGATTGCATGTCATTAGTTAAGGGGGAGTATAAGTTGAGGGGGAACAATTAACTTTCAATTTAACCATTTGCAAATTCAATCTATAATACATTTATGCATTCTTTCCCTTGCAAATTCAATCTAAGTTGTCAAAATAAAAAAAGGGGGAGATTATTAGACTAAGTTAGTCAAGTCTAAAACAAAACTCTCTTTTGATCTGAATAATGATTGAAAGGTTCTAATGTCAATTTCAAGTGTTAATCTTTCATATATTTAGCTAGGATCATTTTAGAAGTTATATGGAAGCCTTAATCTTAAAGATTAAAATTTGCACTCTAATTCACGATCATAAAGCAAAAGCTCATTACCGCTATCCTCCAAAAGAGTTGATTTAATCTTATATAGACAATTTCACAGTGTATGTCACTCCATAATCACGACCATAACTTTTGCATTCACTTGAAGGGAACCAAATCTATAATCAAATCATGCCTGGTGTCTCAAAGAATTATTGGAAGATCAAATTTTATGGTAGCAAAAGAATCATAGTGACAACAAATTTGCTGAAGCAATTTCTCCATTCAAGCAGACAATTTCGTGGTGGGAATGATGTCTAATGAGAAAAATAGAGACCGTGACTTTTATTATTACTTAAGAAACACAATGACTATGTTTTCTTGAAGAACCAATGGTTAAATGCCACTTGGACTAGCTGTAAGATACAAACGAGGTTATGTTAATCTTGCAACTATGAATGAAGGTCTCGACCATAAATTTCATTTAACAAGCAATAAATGTAGGATATGTCTAGCATACTTTAGAGATTTAGAAATATTTTTGTTTGTAACATCTCTTTGGTTGTTATAGCCTATAAATACACCACGAAATAAACTTGAACATAGAAGAATAATATTCATTATAACAAAACTCTTGCAATTTTATTTCTCAATCTTTGAGCTTTCAATTTTTTATAATTGTGTTGTTATTATTTGGTATGAGCATTAAACACCAATGGGTTTGAGTTTAAGAGTGAACTTTTGTAATAGAAAACTCTTATTTTGGGTTTAGAGTGAGCCTTAGAGAACTCTTGTATAAAAGTTTTGTAATAGAAAACTTTTGTTAGCCTTATGAAATATTAATGATGTTATGTGTGAGCCTTGTAAAAACACAAGTTGTAAAGTTAGATGTGAGCTTTAAAACACCATTGAAGATTAGTGAAACACCAAATTGGAAGAATTGGGGAGTAGATGTTAAGGTGGTTAATATTCGAACCACTATAAAACTTTATGTGTTCTTTTATTCTCTTATTTCTTCTGTTCCTTGCTTAACAAACCTTTTCCTCTAAAATTTAAAATTTTTTTTACCAATTCGATCCCCTTTCTTAGTGCATAAGGGCCTATAAAATCCATAAGAGGTGCAGGCAAAGTATGGAAAAAGAAGAGCTTAGAGTGGATGCACATAAAAAAAAAGAAGAGGAGCATGTAAAAGAAAACTCTAATGTTAAAAAGAGTGATGAGAGCTATTCTTCCAAGGCCACAACCATGTTTTTGTTTAAAAGGATGCATTATGCAACAAACAAACATTATAATCATTTGTATATTGCTTTTATATCTCTTTTGCAAGGTTATGAAGAATGGTTTTCAATGGAGGAGCCTAACAAAGAAGCCAACTTAACTCTTAATATAGATAATGGTGTTATAATGAAGAGTGAGGTTGTAAATTTGTGTAAAAAGGAGTTTTCTAATTTTTTGTTTAGATGTTTCTTATTGTTTTTCTTCCTCTAAACATTTTTTTTTGGTTTTCTCCTTATTTTTGTGTTTCTAGTCATTCTTTTCTTTCTTCTTTTTGCATTTCTTCAATTTGATTAAATCAATTGCAATGTGTTTCTTCTTCACTAAAACATGATATTAATAGGGATAATTCTTTTATTTCTTGTTTAAATACTTTTATTTGTTTGTGTTGTTCAAAACAATGTTTTTTTTTTCTAATTCTTTTTAATGTTTTTAAGTGTTCTTTTTGTTCTAAACGTTGTTCTTTTTCTTTAAACCTTTATTTCTCCTCTTCTAACTTTAAGCTTTTGCAATGTTTTGATTTTAGGTTTTATGTGTCAAACTTTCGTTCTATATTTTGCTAGTTTAATTATAGTATTAAATATTTTTTTGGTTATTTTAAAGGTTGTGTTTATGTTTCTAAATTTTCTTTTTCACTTTAAACATTTTAGAATTTTTTTTTTGTTTTGATTATAGTGTTTGTTATACATTTCTTTTTTATTTTGATTATTTAATTTATTGAAACAATACTTTCATTTTAATTTTTATGATTTTAATTTCTCCTTAAGGCATATGTTTCGTTTAAAAATTGTTATTTATGTTCCTTCTTTCAATCTTAGACATAATTTTTCTTCTTTTCATCTTAGTATTAACTTTTCTAGGTTTTCACTTAATGAGAGATATTTGGTTTCTTCATTAGATTCATGCTTTTGCATTTTAAGGGATTCTTTTTGCTTAAAATGTTTATCTTCTTCTATATGCATTTTCTTTTCTATTTTAAATTGTTTTTCATGTTTTAAATAAATTTTTTTGTTTTCCTTTTCTTTTAAAATGTGTTTTAATAAGGAAAGTTCTTTAGAATCTAGTTTTTGCGTCTCTTACACCTTTTTTTCTAAACATTTTGTTTTCTTTTGATTATAGTCCTAATATTTCTAAATATTTATTTTACTTTAATTTTGCTTTAGGTGTTGGTTAGGAAGAAAGTTTTCTTTTGATTTCAAAAGTTATTATGTTTTATATGTATCTAGTTCTTCTTTGATTTCTAAATCATGTTTTGATAAACCTAAATGTTCTCTTTCAAGTGTTTTCATTTTAAAGAATTTTGATGTTTTAGTATTTCTCCATACTAGATGGAAAATAATTTATAGGGTTTCTTTTTATTGCTTTGTTTTCATTTTTCATTCTTTCTTACTTCTTGGTGTGTTCTAACCTTTCTATCGGTGGTTTCATGCAAGTTGTATTTGATCCGAGTGGAGATACTTACCATTTGCATGGTAAGTTGGATTTGTATTTATCTTTGGTTGTTCTTATACTTGGTATTTGTTTTCTTGTAAGCTAAGATTCGAGGACAAAATCTTTTAGAAGAGAGGGGATATGATATAAACCAAGTTAGGGGCAAACTCAAGGTTACAAATAATGAAAGGGATTAGCATGAAGATCACATTCGAAAGGAGGAAAACATTACAAAAGCTTCAAAACTTGCCATATTTGGAGCTACCCTATTTGGAACTGTCATATTTGAACTTGCTTATTTGGACTTGCCATATTTGGAACTGCCATATTTGAATTTGACTTATTTAGACTTACCATATTTGGAACTGACATATTTAGACTAGCCTTATTAGGCAATCTTCTTCAGAAGGGTAAAATGGTCATTTATGTATTTTCATTTAATGTGCGGATCCTCAAAATAAAATCAAGAAGTCCAACTTGACAAATGGGGAAAATTCGAATAAACATGTTCTAGTAGATTCTAAAAGTTTCCAAAAAGGTTATAGAATATTCTAAAAAACTTTTAAGAATATTTCAAGCATCTTTTGGTGGAAGAATAAAAGTCTTAAAGATGAACTAAAGGAAGGGCAACACATAAGGAAGGAAAGTAAAAAAGTCAAGTCAAAATATCTTTCGAAGATTGACAAGATCTCAACATATCATTCTCTTTCTTTTTGTTCTACTTTTGGCCGAATGTTATGCCCTACTTAATTGGGAGTTTTTCTTTTCCTTTTTTAAGTTGTAATAACACCTATTTGGGAGTTTTAAACCCCATTTGGCAGAATAGGATATGTTATCTTCCTGTTTAGATTGTTTTCTTATTTTTTACATTAGAATTAAGTCTTTTTCTTTCTACATAGAAAACAGTGTAAAACCTATATAAAGGCTATAAAAAATGTGTAAAGCAGAATGGATGATCAATATAATTCTAATTTCTTATGAGAGATTAATTCTCTTCTTGAGTTCTTGAAAGGACTTGGTGAGATTGTTGAGTGAAGGCTTAATAATTTCATAAACTTGTCTAATCTAGGTCTTAAATTACTTAGTTAATTTAAGACTGAGATTAACACCTCTTAAATCTTTTATAATTCAGGTTGCTAGAAATAAGTTTTCTAGTGGTCTAATTGGGATCTAAAAATTTATCTTGTTTGATCTTTGAATTAAAGCTTAGGACATGTGTTCTACATATAAATAAGGATTCAAACCAATCTCGTTCATATCAGTAAAGGTAGAGTTCATACGTTATATAAGATGAAGAGCTTATTGATAAGAGAATTTTATTTGCCAAATTTATGAGCAGATTTTCTTTCAGCAATATTTGGGTTGTCAATAGGGAAAAAAAACTATCCATGAGTACATATTATTATTAATGAGGTTAGTTGAAAGAAATAATTTATCCAAATTCAAAAGGTAGTAGATTGCTAAATATCTAGATTGATTAAAACTAGTTATTTGGAATAAAAAGTGTTAAGGTCATGTAGACTTTATTAGAAGCTAAGAATATGGTGATGAAGGTAGAATTGATATAGCAGGAAAGAAGTAAGGGGGCTTTGATAATTATAAAACTATTAAAAATTTCAAATTTTCAAATTTAGATGGAAAAGGTGTTGGACATGATGAGCAATTTAATGGTAATTGCTATAGGCATATGACTGAGAGTAAGGAGGATAAGGCTACATGTAAAAGGCCTATGGTTAAAAAAAGGGATAAAGGTATACAAAAGTTAGCAAACTCATATGTCAAGCCAATGATAAGGAAGTGTTTCAAGTGTAATAAACTTAAGCATTAATCCAATGAATACCCTCAGCGTTAGACTATGAATATAGCTACAACGGAAGAAGAAGAAGTAGAAAAATATAGCTGTGAATCAAATGTTAAGGGAGATGATTTTGAAAATGATAAGATTGAGGAGGCTACTTATGTGTTGAGAAGAATGATGCTTGTTCTAAAATAAGAAGGGAAGTCCTAATGTCATCAATTTTTTCACACTCAATGTACCATCTTGGTTAAGGTATTTGTTGTGGCCTTTAATAGTGGTAACATAATGATTATCATTGATAAAGAAACAATAAAGAAGTTAGAAGTGCTTATGGCTTACACCTTAAGTTGGATTAAGTCTGGATTAGACAATATGGACGTAATAAGACAATGTAAAATTCCTTTCTCCATTAGAAAGTATAAGGATGAGATATACTATGATGTTGTGGAGATGGATGTATACCATTTGTTATTTGGCAACCCTTAATAGTATGATGTAGATGCCCAACATTTAGGGAAGAACAACTAGTATAACCTAATATAGAATAAAGTGGAGTACACTTTACTACCCTTAAAGCATAAAATGAAAGAGAGTACCAAAATGAATTTCCTGGCATATAATAGGAATTTTGAATTAAAAAGAAAAAGAAAGTAGACTAATTCATACCTTGATTGTTAAGCATGTGAATGAGGGAGAGGATGAATTGAAAGTGGCAAAGTGTCTTGATGCTGTAAAGCCCTTGCTAATGAAGTTTCATGATTTATTGCCTGATGATATTCCTTATAGGTTGCCACCTATTAGAGACATTTAGTACCATGTAGACCTTATATACCTAGTGTTGACCTACCAAATTATCGCATTACAGGATGAGCCAAAGGAGTGCAAAATTCTAAGGAAGAAAGTTGAAGAATTATTAAGGAAAGAACTTATTAATGAGAGTATGAGCCCTTATGTTATGCTTGCTTTGCTGACTCCCAAGAAGAATGGAAGCTAAAGAATGTGTCTAGACAATAGAGCCATCAATAAGATTACTGTGGATTATAAGTTTCCAGTTCCAAGCTTATACAATATGTTGGATCGGTTACATCGGGCTAGATGGTTCGTGAAACTAGATTGGAAGAATGGCAACCATTAGATTTGGATTAGACTTAAAAAGGAATGGAAGATAGCTTCCTGAACATATGATGGTTTATATGAATGGTTGGTGATGCCTCTCATCTTTCCAATGCTTTCAATACCTCCATGAGACTCTTGAATTAGGTATTGCAGTCTTTCAGTGGGAGGTTTATTGCTATTTTTTTGATGATATTTTGGTTTATAGTTGAGATCAAGATGAATATTTGATGCACCTCAAAGAGGTATTGACAATATTATAAGAAAGCAAATTGTGCATAAAACATTATGAAGTGTAGCTTCTTAGCAAATAAGCTTTAGGGTTAATTATTAGTGCTAATGGAATATAAGTGGATGAGGTAAGGATGAAAGCAATCAGAGAGTGGCCTACCCTAAAGCTAGTTTCAGAGTTTTGGAGTTTACATGGTTTGGCTACCTTTTAAAGGTGCTTTTATTTAGAATTTCAGTACCATTGTAACTCCAATTACAAAATGTATGAAGAAGGGAAAGTTCAGTTGGGGTAAGGAAGTAAGAACATTTTTGCCATCCTAAAAGAAAAATTAGCAATCCAAGACTTTTAAAAATTATTTGAGGTCGGTTGTTATGCAAGCAAAGTAGGTATAGGAGCGATGCTATCCTAGGAGAGCCGACTTATATGCTATTCAATGAAAAGCTTAGTGATGCTTGATAGTAATCTTTTTAGCATATATTTTTAGGTTAGAAATTAGAATTTTTTTTCTTTTTAATAGGGCTTCTATTTTGAAATTAGTTAATTTTTTATCTTAAAAAAGAGCTAAAATTGTGATTTTCAGTAGTGCTATTTGGGCCATGCATTGATCAATAGAGTTGGCTAGTTATCAATAGCATATTCAAAATCAGCAGATTGTGAGTGGGTCATTACATGGCCGTGCAAAGCGTTAAATCCATATTTTAAGATGCAATTCAGGCTACTTCTTTAAGGGGCTTGTGACCTATTTTAGATAGACATTCTTAAGCAAAAAAGGAGTAGTTTTGCAGGGGAAAAAGTAGGATCCAAGATCTACAAGATTTTATGACGATTTGGAAAGGCTTTTTTTTAGGGTTCATTGATTTTGTTAGTAGAATTCTTCTTCTTTGAACATTCTTCTACTGAATTCAATAAATTTCTTTTTCTTTATTTTTTTTCTTATTTTAGGATGAACTAATTCTTGAATTCTAGGTATTAGAGTGAAAGTCCAATACTTTTTCCATGATTATATAAAGAGATTTTGCTCCAATTATGTTGTGTTTTCTTGATTTAATGTGTTTAAGTTTAATTAGGTTATGTGTTTGATTGGCCATATGTATGCAATGCTTGAGACTCTAGTTCATGAAGCAAAGGTGGATGTCTAGAGTTAGTCCTAATATATTAAACTAAAAGATTGAGACCACCAGAATAGGCTTGACTTCTATGGATGTTTAAGGATTATTGAAGGAATTTAACACATTTTATTGGATCTTGTGTCCACGAAAGTAGACATAAATTCAGTAATAATAGACTTAATTTTGCTCGAGAAAGATTATTAGAGAAACTATAATAATCCATCTTCAACCATAATCCATTAACATTTGGAATAAAATTCTTGGTATAATTGTGGAATACTATTGTGATGTACCTAAATTCCTTAGAGATCTTTTACATAAAAGTTTCTTTCAATTAAAATTCCATTTAATTTATAATTTCAATTTTATATAATTTTATTCTTTCATAATTTGATTGCTAAGTAATAGGGAAAATGAGTTTTTTTATTGGTAATTGTGTGAATCAATCCTCATGTGAATGAACTTTACTTTTTATTATATTACTTGAAGAGTTTTATGCACTTCCAAGGGTTTTACATAAAACAAGTTGTTGGTGTCGTTGCTAAGGATTGATTTTTCTTAATATCAATTTCACTTGAGATTTCTATTAATCTAGTTTTTAAATTCTGCATTTTAAATTTTCATGAATTTATTTGTGGTGTTTATTTCTTTTGGTAGGTGAAGCCTTTAGTGTATATGACATTCAAAAAGCTTAGAAATATTTAAATTTGATCCTAAAATCATGTGAATGTTTCACATTCGAAGACGAATCCAAAAACAAAAAAAGGAATTTGCTTAAAGTTACAATGGATGAAGAAAAGACTAAGAGCTTTATAAGAATTTGCAATGCCACAGGCTTAAGAGACTTAATCAAGCATTGTTAGACTCACTGTTGCAAAGAACAACTTTGAGATGAAGTTAGCATCAATCCAAACGGTGTAACTCTCTTAAGGGTGAAGCTAATAAGGATGCAAATGCCTATATTGCTAATTCTCTTAGGATTTGTGCCATCTTTAAAATTAATGGGGCAACTAATGATGCAAATCATTTAAGATTATTCTCATTTTTCTTGAGAGATGAAGCTAAATGATAGCTGAATTCTATGGCACCTAAATCATTTGCTACATGGATGGAGCTTTCAAAAGCTTTCTTAACAAAATATTTTTCGCTAGGTAATATTACAAAATTGAGGTAAATGATTACAAGCTTTGTTCAAGAGCCTGATGAGACTTTATATAAAGTATGAGAGGGAGCAATAGAGAAGGTTTCCACATCATGCTTACTAAATTTGTTAATAGTCCAAAGCTTCTATAATGGGATATACCATTCGATGCATATTACTATTGATGCCATAATAGGAGGTGCACTCATGGGAAAGTTAATCAATGAAGCTTATTCATTGCTAGAAGAGATAGCCTCAAACAAATATCAACATGTACGTGAGAGGGAATCAACAAGCAAGTTGTAGGTATTCATGACATTGATACTTACACTAAGCTAAATGCTAAGGTGAATGCTCTTACAAAGAAGCTTGCAAAAGTGAGGTTCATGATATCAATGCACCATTCTGTAACCATCATATTCTAGTCCTCAAGATCCAAAGCTCAATAATGAAAGTCAATGAGCATATTCCTCAAAACATAGATGGGAAATTGTTAAGGGAAGAGGGATAAGGCCTTAAGACAACTTGTAAAATCCTAAAAACAACCCCAAGCACAAGCCAAGCCTAAATTGCCAACCTAAATTAACTGGTTGTACATCCCATTTAGCATAGTTGTACAACCCAGTAACCAAGGTTGTACAACCCAGTAACCAAGGTTGTACAACCTAGTAACCAAGGCTGTACAACCCACTATTGGGTTGTACAGCCCTGCCTAAACCCTAGTAAGGGAAACTTATGAAATTGGTCTCCGTCTAAACCTTTAGTATATACCACCCTATATGTTGGTTGTGCAACCTAATCTTGGTTGAACAATTCATATGCAAACCCTAATTCTAAAAGGTCTACCTTTTTCTTTTTGATTGGATATGAACATATTATAGCCAAAACCATTTTTGGCTCTGGTACACCCATTTGTCATCTATAAATACCTCCCCATTTGAAGAAAAAGGGAAGGCTTGGATGACTTTAAAGTTACTTTGCTAAATTTTCTCCTCAAACACTACTTAGCATAGAAAGATCTAGACCCTAGCTCATTTCAATCATTCCTAAGGTAGAACAAGACTTAATCTATATATCTTTATGCATTCCTGAGCATCTTAGAGATTAAACACATAGTGAGCCTCTGAAGGCAAAACCTAATCACTATATCTCACTATATCTTTATACAATCCTAACCATTTTAGAGGATATTAAACATATAGTGAGCTTGTAAGGGCAAAAGAGTATTCAATAAGCCCTACACCTTCTTCTTCTTCCCCTTCTTTCCTCTTTTTTATTTTAGAAAATCCAAAAATTAAAGGTTGTACAGTCTTGATATAGGTTATATATCCCACCTTCTAGGCTATACAACCCTTTTAATGGGCTGTATGACCTAACTTCTCAAGGAATAATATTATAAAATCTTATACTCCTCCACTCAAATTCTTTAATTTTAAAGTTATCCTTATGATGTTTGATGGTTCTCCTGACATAATAAGATGAGGCATAATGACCTAAGACCCTTATTTATTTGAAAATGGAAATATGAACAAGTTTTAAATGTTTATGGTACATTTTATATTAATATTTTGTGTTTTTCTATATTTTGTTTGATTAACATTTTCAGTATTTTGTTTGGACCAGATTTGGTAGTGGCTAAGTGAGGAATCATAGGTTCTTAGAACCTTAGGGACTCTTATTATGCTCATTTTTATTCTTTAAGAATGTTATTAATTTGTTTTAGCCTTGTGATTCCCTTTATTGAAATAACATTCTAACATTTTTTTATGGTTAGTAGTGTCTATGGATGCTTAGCTATTTTTGAGCAACAAAGGGAAATGATTCATTAATCATAGGACCCCTTTTATAATGATTTTTCTTTAGGCCACCCAAATCCCCTAAGTGCCTTGCATCACATGTTGATGAATCCTTACCTTGCATGATGCATGTGTTGTTGTTTCGATGCTATATTGTTCCTAATATGATGTTGGGGTGTGCTCATTATGGACTTATAAACATGCTAGGTACCTTTGCATGAGAGATATGATAATGTGAATTTTGCTTTTTTTTTTTTACTTGTTTTATTCATTCTACTTATCTTATATTTCTTTTACTTACTAACTTATGCATCTTTATGGCGTAGGTGTTTGCTTGATCTAGGCCATAAATTTGGTCTGGATAATCATTCTATAAGATTATGAATGACCATTTAATGTGTATGGATGGAATGCATGAGACCCTATGCCATGTCACATGACCACCACTTCCTTTTTCTAGATGACCATGTATATGTGATGGGATGCATGCCACTCCCTTTACCATGATGCATGATCCCCCTCCCCTTTGAGTTATTGATTTTGTTTGTTTGGTTTAATTGTGCTAGAGACATGCTTAGGGCCATTAAATTGGGCTAATTAATAACTTGATTAAGTTGTTAAAAGTGAACTGAAGATGCTTGAAGGTTGAATCCTAATATTGAGGTGATTTGGGGGTGCCTAACCTCTTCTTCAAGTCATACCCAATTTTTGAACTTGATCTCTAATAGGGTGAAGATGAAATAGACCTTCTAAATTGGCTTAGTTTAAACTTAAATTTTACCTTCCCCAGATTCTTATCCCGACCAAAGTTCAGTGATGACTCCATAATTCCTAAGGATGGTACCAATTTATTGCCCTAACTTAGTACCGCGATGATCATAGTTTGGACTTAAGGCTTTGAACTCACTTAAGGTCTAAAAGATCCCTCATTGATCCAAACATGTGACAACTCTTGGAGTGATTACCATTATAAAGGCCCCTATCCTCTTGATCCCCTATTGGTCGATAAAAGAATGGAGTCACAAGAAAAATTCCATTTGTTCCAATGGAATTGACTTCACATTTAATCTTTAGTTCACTTTTAACACTTTAAACTTGTTAACTAGTCTGTGGCATTCAGGTAGCCTCCACACTTGACTACGTGCACTAGGTCTACCCTTAGACAAGTCGATGGCTCTCTAAGCTTGAGACGTCAGCTTCATTCAGGCTTAGGAGATTATAAGGAAGGTCTATCACTAATAAGCCTAGTACCTTTGGGTATATTAAATAGGGGATCACGACAATCACACCACACGCTTAAGGGAGCCATTAACTATAATAACCCTCTCAATTATTAGGCACATGTAGGAGCCAATAGTATGTTATAATAGGGCACCCTCATTTGTTTGCATTTCTTCGAAGAAGAGTTGGAAGTTTTCAAAGAGTAAGGTTAAGCAACACTAATGTAAAGTGTAATTGTTATCCTATTTCCCATAACCTAATTATCCCCACACGTAAATACTTGTATCCACTTTCGCACTTTGTAAAGGATTTCTATGTAAATATCCCACTTGCTTCATTAATGGGATTTCTTCACATTACATGTATATACCTCTCCGATTAATGTAAAAAGGTTTATTTTTCGTTAGCTCCTTTATGTATATGCTCTTTAAGACTTCAACTCTTCTCAATTTAAGGCAACCATGTATGTTCTCTACCCTTTATTGGTGGAAGAACTAGACCCCTCTTAGGAATGAGCCACTAGACCTCGAATGCAGAAGGAATAAGTTTGGAAGGATCTTTTGTAAATGGTATGTGCATACCATGCATATCATGATCTTTTGTAAATGGTATGTGCATACCATGCATATCATGCATACATACATCATTTACTTGTAAATACATAATAATAACTCCTGTCTTGTAACCATCATAGCTCCATCTAAACCCTTGAGGAAGAGAAGAGGCGACCAATTTGCTAAGAGAAGTAAGACGCTGAGTTTGAGCCATGAAATTGATCCAATCATGGAACTAACCACACCATTGGAGATTTTGGATAAAATGATGGCTAACTTTAACCATGAGATGGAAGAAAGGATTGTTGAGGAGGTAAACAAGCATGTTAGTGAAATTATAAAGAGAGGGACACCTCTACTAGCGAGAATGACAAACGGAACCGATGGAGGTACTGCTACCTGTTGTGATTGATGATGATCTATTTGGAATGAAAGAGTATCATGAGAGGAAGCACACTAAAGAGCTAAGGAGGACCACCATTGTGACATCCGATTTACTAATCATTAAAATTCTTTCAATCTATCTATTGTCATTAAAAGACCTTATTTCAATTATTATTTTTTTCCTACACTGTCTTTTGTTCACAACATAGTAACTATTTACAACAAAGTATACATGGCTAAACAAACTAAAATAATAATAGACTACATACTGGCCCAACCCCTATTAGACTGCTAGACAACAACTTTGAAATGTAATTGGATGCAATCTTTAGTCTACTCTTCTTGTTTAATGCAAAAGAGTAAGCTTGCATATTCAGTAAGTAAAGGCATAACGATACTTTAATCTCAAATAACATTACAAACATTTAAATATTAATAACTCATCATCATATCCATGCATGAAATAAAGAGTTTTTACTCTTAAATGCTACATAGGCTATCAAATGTTATTGCCACATAGGCTATTGTCACATAGGCTATACATCTCATTGCCACATAGGTTGTTGTCACATAGGCTATACATCTCATTGCCACACAAGTTGTTGTCACATAGGCTATACATCTCATTGCCACATAGGCTATTAAATATTACTATCACACAGGCTATCAAATGTTATCGCCACACAGGCTATCAAATGTTATCGCCACACAGGCTATCAAATGTTATCGTCATACAGGCTATCAAATGTTATCGCCACACAGGCTATCAAATATTATCGCCACACAAGCTGTCAAATTTTATCGCCACACAGGCTATCAAATTTTATCGCCACACAGGCTATCAAATATTATCGCCACACAGGCTATTAAATGCTTATCACCACACAGGCTATCAAATATTATCACCACACAGGCTATCAAATGTTATCGCCACACAGGTTATCAAATATTATCAACATCTCATGAAAATAAATAAATCAAGAGTATAACAATCTTTCATCTATGTATTCCACAATATCGTCACATTAAACAACATTTCATTCCATTGAGTATAAGTTCATGGTATTTAACCAATCATACATATAGTACTATTAGCTATTTACTTACCTCCTCCTTCAAGCTTATTTAGCTGTGGATGGTCCTGACTTATTCCCACTATTATCCTCAATGCCTCGAGGACCTATTTCAATACACCAAATCAATTCATGATGATAAAGTAAGATTTTCATCTTGTTATGCAACTATGGCATGATTCATGCAAGTGGACCTAGTATTTATGCATATTTTCCTTATGTGGCAGCCTGAGCTTGCTATACTCTCACAGCAAGAACTCTAGATATACTCATCCAAATTACTTGATTCTTTTTTTCAAATAAACTCGACACATAACGATACAACATATTCAAATTTCAAGCCAATATCAGACATATAGAAAATGTGGTGAATTTTTGAATTTTGCCTTATTACAATGTCATCTTAGTCTGTGTAGGTCTTACATTCTTGGGTGTATCTCAAATTTTACCAATCCAGTTGTAATAATAATCTACCACCAGTTACAAAACATACAAAGGAAAATTTTTCATGTTTTACTCATTGTCTAATTTAGTCTATAAAATCACCAAAACAAAGGACCAAATCTCAGGGTGAGCAAGTTTGTAACATGTTGACAAACAGTCATGATGAAGGGACAATATCTCAACAACCATGCTGGATTTGGCAACAATATTTCACATTCATGTAGATCAGACATAAATATACAACTTTCAAGTTTGGACCATCATCAAATTCTGAATCTATGGCCATCAAATTCTTGGAAAATAGAATTAAAAGAGATGTGAGGTTTCATCCCGGTACAGGGTCAATCCCAATCAATGAGCCACATATCTCTTTTCACATAGCAAATCAATCAAAACTGATTTACCGGTATTTAGAGGGGATATAAAGGTACAAGTTTCATGTTTTTCACTTTGTCAAAATTAGAATATAAGGCCATCAAAATATAAGAAAACAGAAGACTGAGATCATCTCGGTTTGTATGTGACCCAGCCCTACTGAAGGAGTCATATCTCCTCACACACACAAAATCAAGCAAAACTGTTTCATAAGCATTTATTGTTGACATAAAGCTACAACTTTCATATTTTTAACTTTCCCTAATTTCTCTTCTAAGGTTATGAAATTGTGGGTGCAAAATTCTGCTCTAACAGCAAAACCAACAGAATTCGCTCTTGTTCTCTTGGATTACAACTTCCATCCAAGAGCTCTACCTCAATTGCTCCATAATTCTCACTAACCATGCATGATAACATGTCATGAGAGGTTAATTTCAATTGAGAAGAAGATAAATTAACTTACCTATTATCCCAGAATTAGAAAACCTTAGGACTCTTTCCCTAGGTAGCTCACTCTTCTCCCTCTCCTTCTTCTTCTTCTTCTTCTTCTTCTTCTTCTTCTTCTTC